>ML838869.1:37924-50910 GCA_009831015.1 Picea engelmannii
ATATATATCCGTTGAAACATGCCAACTGTCGCCCGGTCTGATCGTCAGTTTAGAAAGTGCCCGAAAACAGGGGTGGGTCCATTGATCGACACTAGAACCGAAGGACGGTCTGGTGGTCCCACCATTTTTAAATTTATTGTTCAAACAAACACACCCAAAAGTGGGGTCCGAAGGATTCAAACACTGGACCTCCGGAAACAAATGCCTTAATTCGACCCTCCACCAACTGGTTGTCCTAACAACCTTTTTGTTTTATCCGTCGGGTTTTTATTATTTAAACCGACTTTTGCCCGTGATGGGAGGAGGGAGACAAATGGTACGACCAAGAATGATTTATGAGGAAAGGACAAAGAATTAATTGCAGGTTGCAGGCACGTAAATTGAGATGGTAATTCTCATGTGCTTGGGAGTGCCGGAGTCAAATTGAGACGTGGAGATAATCATTTTTTGGTAATTTGACACCATGAATTCAATGGTGTTGTCTATTTTATGATCTCAGCTAACATTCTATAGCTTAATTCTAGAATGAGGTATACTTATGTATTTTTCCAAATTCTTTTGCTGAGTTAATAAAGAGGCCTACCCATTTGAGAGCAGGACGTAGACATAGTCCATCAGGGACGAACTCCGTTATCGATTTTTTTTTTTCATATTTGATGCTTATGTATATTTATTATTGAGCTTCTCCTTATTTATGGTGCACTTCATTTTATGCTCATTTAATATAATTATTTAATAAGTCACCTCGATGAAAAGATCAAAGATCATGTTGGTATCAGAGTAGTCATATTTCATTCTAATTTTTTAGTGTGAATTCTTACTAGGGCCAAGCATAACTAGGGTGAAGGAACACTTAATATTTTCAACCCATAGATTTTTCGTGCATCCTGAAGGAAGAAAATGGTTGAAGAGGACAAGCGTGATGAATAAGAGAAAGACTTCCATATGGTCTTCTATCGCATGTCAGAAATGGTCGAGCGAATGTATGGAGACTACAAGAAGAGGATGAAGAAGAAAGGGAAGAAAAAGGAAGCTCAAGAAGATGATAATGCTTCAGTGAATCAAGAGGTGGGAGGATACCCCCTTGAGCCTCCATATTCACCATCGAGTTCCATCTCTTCTTCCTCTCATCATTCTCATCATTCTAATGCTAGTCATAAAGAGTCTTTTAAGAAACCATTATTAAAGATTGATGTAAAGTGTTTTTTACCTATGTTTAATGGATATGTTAATCCTAAAAATATAGATAATTGGATTCGATAGGTTGAAGTATATTTCTGTTGGAAGATTGATTGTTTTCATTGATGTCAACCGTAGTCATGGGTTTTGGACCGCAAGATTGATAAAGGTATTTGGACATGAAGGAAAATGCACTTGCATATACAACACCCATGAATGGATAGTATACATCATGTTGTTTCCGGTGGTATGTGGCACGTCACATGGATCCTCATGGTTGAGGAGAAATGAATTTTTGAAGATGACAAAGTGAATTGAAAAAGGAAGTACATGTAAGCCCTGAAAATAATTAAAGAAAATAATTACAAAATAAGAAAGTGTCAGGTCGGCCCTAATGTTAAAAGGAAGTGACATAAATGGTATAAATAAATATCATTATACATTCATTTGATAAAAGTCGAATTTCAGAGGGAAGAAGAAGTAAAAGAAGGTTGGATTTCAAGGGAGGATGAAGTTGTTTGGTGATGTGTTCTAAGGTATGTTATTTTCAGGTCATCTTACCATTTTTACTATAACCTTTTTTCTAGAACGATTCAGATGGTGAAATCGCTATGGTATTGAGAAGACATATCAAGGTACCTCTGGTAAAAATTTCAGCTCTTGATTCGCTATAATTATGTTGATACACTCTGTGGAATATAGGGTTTGTGACCAGTCCTAAAACTAGTCAATAAACATATGTTCTGGGTAAAACAGTCATAACTTTTTCATACAGACTCCAAATGCAGTGGGACCACTTCCATTGGAAAGAGTATGGACTGTAGTTTCTTTTATGCGAGTTTTAGAATCATATGTTAAATATTGAGCGTGGGGCATGTTGTACAAGTTGGGTCTTCTGAATAGACCAGAATTGAATAAAGTCTACCATTCTTTCTATAACCTCTTTTTGGGGAGGATTCAAGGAGTGAAAATTAGAGGAGTTTCAGAGACTACATTGAGTAACATTATCTATAGGATCAGAGTACTCCAAGAATTGAATAATTGCAGAGATTGAAGAAGTCTCAGAAATCATTATCAGGTTCTATGTGATGATTGGTTGATGGTGATGATTTAATGTAAAGTTTTATTATCTCTCATATATTCTTGGGTGGAAGGAAGGGGAAAGGATAGAGAGTTGAAATATCTCTTGATATTGGAGGATTGTATCTTCCTCTTGGAGTTTTATCCCTCCCTTTACATTTGGAAGCTATAGCTACCTTTGGAAGTCATTACTTACCTTGAACAAAAACTATTGATTATTTCTCATATATTGTGCATTGTGTATGTTGTAGCAAAATCTCCCTGCGGATAGGTAGATCGCCTCTAAGAGATTGACCCTAACTCTAGGCAGAAAATGCTTAACATGGACACTGACTTCCTTTCAAATCTATCTAAGCTAACACATGAGAAGGAAGGATGACATCAGTACCTTTTTATCGATGTTTGTCCCTGCACACTCCTAGTTGCACTTCGATCCTTTGCTCCTTGCTGGATATTGTGGACAAAACAAGATACGACCACTTCCTACTCTATTGATATTAGCTTGAAAACAGATCTATCAATTAATGATAAGTTCATGTGACATCATACACAAACTAGAAAGAAACAGGCCAAGCGTGTCATATTGATGAGAATAACGATAGCAGTACTTACAATCATAGATGCGAATGTGACATCTTCGTCAAATCCTCTTTGTCTAACCATTGCCTGAAAGATCCACAACCTGGACAACAGCAGCTTCACTGATCACTCTCCTTTGGCTGACTGTGTATTTTCTCCAAGATCATAAGTTTCATGCTAGCAGTTCCCCCCCTTTTCCACCATCATAGAGCCTGCTTATATAGGTTAAGAATAGCTTAACCTCTTGAGTTATCTTTAGAACAAGTTGGGAAAATCCTCCTCAGATCAGGGATCTCTTGATGAAACCAATAATTCGAACACAACTGCCTCCTAATCTCGAAATATCCTCCCCTTATTCTCCTCAACGGGCCAACTACTACCTCAGATTAGGCAACGCTCCCTTAGAAGGGGCATCAGAGCGCTGTAGCACTCCTTGGTAAGCTTTGGAGGGGTGCCAACGCTCTCAAGATGAGCAATGCTCCTTCAGAGGGGGCAGATGAGTGTTATAACGCTCCCTGAAGCCTTATAGGGGAGCGTCAGCGCTCCTATGGCTGATATAGGGGAGCGCTCCCCCTCAAAACCTCTGTTTCAGAGCTCTCTTCAGGTGTCAAGAGTTATTTGACTTCAGTGAATCAGTTCTTCTTCTTCAAATCAAGCATATGAGATGTTTCAAGTGTCTCCTTAGTTTCATCGGCATGGCAGTATGCTCAAACATTATTTGCGACACTTGTGACCAACTTGCGACACTTGCGAAAGTTGTAAGGAATATGCAACACTTACGACAATTGAGAAGAACATGCGACACTTATCTAGCTGAGTAATTTTGACGTGTAACAGATTGCCCCCCAAAGTATGAATTTAGAAGATGTCAACTGATGACTTAAATACTTTGTAGACGTTCAAGCAAGGGTATAGACTCGAAGAACCTGACAGAAGCTGCACACAATCATCAACAAATATCATGACATATTTCAAAACCCAAGGCAGGCATACATATGCTTGGGTGATCAAGACTTAGCAGGATATGGCCGCCATAAAATACACTGCGGATCCATAATTGTATTGATAAAAAGGTATAGCCACCGAAAATACAATGTGGATCTATACTCTGATGAATCAGACTGATCGTAGCCATGAAGAATACACAGTGGATCTACGATATGATAAGACATAGCCACGACCGATACAAAGTGGATCTATGTAACAGTATATTTGTCATTTGTCCAACAGAACTTCTTCGTAACCTGGGCAAAGCGTATATCAAAGTGACCGCCCAACCCAGGGTCTTCTTACCAATCCCAATATGGTACGAATCCGACCATGTGAATAGATGTCTTGACGTCGAACATGGCGGAAACCACTTGATTACCGGTTAATGGTGTGAACCGTTAACAAGTGCGAGGGAGATCACCATTAATGTCAATGATTCCCAAGGTACCCTATTACATTCCAACGAATGTGAATAGATGAGCTGAAGTCGAACACCCATGGAATCGTTCGATCAGAGGCCAATGATGTAGACCTACTGTCGAACGTGAGGAGGCCTGCCATTGAGGCATGCAGTCCCAAAGTACTAACTGGTTTCTAAGTCTAATTCCTGGATAATGTGTTGGAGTCGACAGGAATAGACTCGTCGAGGGAGGGCCTTGATGTATCCCCCATCAACAACATGAAATAGACATGGAGATGTAATTGGTAGATCAAATGAACATGGACTGACATAGGTTTTGAGGCAAGATATCTGGGATGGTTGACTTTCAAGGCAGATACTTCCCTTGAACACTGAGGCACAACAGCAAAACGTGACATGGACCAAAACTATGCAGTGGGTATCATGACTTGCGTCGGGTGACCCAAAGGAGCGAAAGGAACTCAAAGGATTGGCTCAGTGTAGAGGTTCAACGGATTATGATGCGTGCAAAATGACAAAGTGTCATGTTCAAGGGCGACTCTAAGAAGTGTTGGATGATGTTCTCAAGAGACTGCTTGGCTTTCTCCTTTCAATTTTTTCCCCCATCCAGATAGATGAGTACCTCTTTTTGATTTAACGAGCTCGAGGAGGATAACACATGCTCGATATAACTCACCTTCGGTAAGTTCCTCTTCCTTTGTTTAACGAACCGGAAGAAATAAGGGTTTGGTCCCATATGGGCCTGTCGATGTGTGCTTTAATGAGTCCAAAGACAGAAAACTCGAAGGTTTTTCAGGATTATAGAGTTTGGAAAAACACTTGAAAGAGAACTCTCTCAGTTCATTTTTCGTAAAGTAGTCCAACGAGACCGAAAAAGGGTTAAACTATCGCTCGAAAGACGCCCTTTCTGACCTTTTAATGAGTGTGAAAGGAAGCAAGGTCACTCGACAATCTTTTCATATTTAGAGAGTCTGAAAAGGGTTTAAAGGAGACTCCAGGGGGGTTCCTTTTTTGTGTGTTCGTATCCGTGCGGGTCCGAAAAAGAGATAAAAGTTTACCCGGTTACGTTCTCATATTGTCGAGCTCGAGAACGAACTAAGACTGTGCTCATAAGTATGACAAGGTGAATAATCCATCAGGACTGCCAGGAAACTTGCGATGCCAGAACTACAAACCAGGGTTTAGTGAAGCCATTACATCATTAGAGAAACCCAAAAATGACCATACCTTATAGAAAATGAAAATTTTTAAATAACAATTGATTTGAAAATTCATTTACCGTTTCATTTTGCAAGGATTTTTGGAGTAGTGGAGAATCTCATTTCGAAGCAAATCTTGTTCTTCTCGCTGCCGGAGCTACGGTTCACCATTTCACTCGCCGTTTGGACCAGGTAGGTGTCCATATCTTTCTCTTTCAATTGCATGGTTTTACATTCACTTTCATAGCATTATTTATTTTAAAACACGAATCCCTAAGTCGCCCCAATTGGAACCAAATCGGCCTCTTTTAAAAATTAATGAAAAAGGGGGATTCTTCTACAAAAAATGCTTTAGAGAAGGGTGGTTAGGATGTGAACACCCTTGTGATCAATTAGACAGGTCGTTTTTAGTAAAAGAACTCATAAAAAATCTCCCCAAATGCCCACGCAGCCCCCAAAGTCGTTTTGCATTTTTTAAAACATTTTTATCATTATTTGACAAATGTTAAAGGGCGTGGTGGTTAAAAAGAGTGAGTGGTTGTTTTTATATGGTGTGGGCATCTTATTTCATGTTTTAAATTGTTTTTGAAAATCGCCGAAATTGCCAAAACATGGAAATAACGAATTTCATGATTTCTTGTTTTGTAGGTAACTTCGGCAATCATGATTGAATGGAAAGAGAGGGAACATGAGATGGATGACTTAGCCGCCTTACGGAGTCCTCGTACGCGGGCTGCTTTGTGAGCTTGTGGCTTGCTCAAGTTCTTCAAGTTACAAAAAATGAAGAGAGAGATTCTATTGCTCGAGTATATGATTGGCCTCTGGGACGTTGCGGAACAAGGGTTCCGAATCGGCACACAACTTTTGACCATTGAGTTAGAAGACGTGTACTTTTTGACCGGCCTCTCGAAAAGAGGGGTCCCCATATCCTTCACTGGGCAGAGGGCGCTACCTGAACAAGTGGACGTGTATCTGGCACGCCACTGTATCCCAGGAGCAAGGTTGGTAGGGGGCAGGATCCCTATAAAGGATATTCGAGATTTTCCCCTCTGATCTATACTATTCGCTATCACAAACGTGACAGGTAGCACTAGCGCCCATCTGGCATCGATATCACAGGTGGCTTACGGTGTTCAGTGTTTGGAACCAACACTTTTCAACTGGAGTGCAGCGTTCCTTCGAAATGTGAAGGAACAGATCTCACGGTGTAGGACTGGATAGAAGCAGTTTGGCTATGGCTCGTTTTTGGTCTCGTTTTTTCTAGAGAACATCCCTTAGCTACAACCTCAGATAGCACTGGTGGTACGACCAGTGGATGAACCTAGGATGGAGAGGTGGACTAGTCTGTCTTCGAGGCTAGTTTCAGAGTCAGAGTTCCATTTCACTGGCGATTTCTTTGCCTGGCTGAAATGACAATACCTTTGGATAGAGGACTTCCCTTATGCCGATGTAGATTTTCACGGGAGCATGGACTTGATTTTGCCTGTGGGGGAAGACAGGGATGAGTCAGGTAAGAGACTGAGCCATACCTTGTCTAGTTTTTGTTTTTAAGTTTTTTGATGTATATATATTTTTTGGGGTATGTAAAAGAGTTTTAACAGATGTATTGTTTCCAACATGCAGACAAGGGAGCAGTGCACCCGACTAATATATCGGTACCAGGACGTCGCAGAGGCATCTCGGTCACAGCAGATCCGGTGGTACCAACAATAGGTCTCCGGGAGGTTGAGAGAAACCTCCAAGGTCTTACGATAGGCATCCCTCCTCTGCGGAGGGGGGAAGTGCCTTTACATCTGCAGCGACACATTGTAGGAGTACTGGAGAATATCAATTCTTTATTGAGGTGTGTAGTGCACGCAGAAGTGTGTTACTCATAGCACAATGTAGTGCGGGGAGATTAGAGTCTCTTCGGTGATCATGTTTTGTATGCCTTGTCAGGCGACGTTGTATGGGTGGAAAGGCCCAATATTTTGCTCTTCTACATACTTTTTGATGTAATGCAAACATTTCAGTCACGCCATATATATATATACAGTTTCGAGTTTTTATGATGCCAATGATTTGTAAATGATGATGTCTGTGATGTGTTTTAATTTACATGTAATGTACAGTTCGCTTTTCCTTAAATATTATATGTGGGCAACATACTGATCCATGATATAATTAGCTAACGCATCTGAAACACAATTAAGTTCTCTCGGAATGTGTCTATATTCAATATAATTGAACATTCATTCAAGATGGCGAACTTGCAAGTGTAGATGTAGAAGGATAGGACTACGGATAGCGTAGATGCGGTTGAGTTGATCACCACCACGTGTTGGGAGTTTAAGTAGATAATGATGCGAGAGATACCTAGAGAGGAGGCTTGGGTCAACAGTCCAATGACAGCGTGATATTCTGCCATAGTGTTGGTTGCTGGTCCTAAACAGATCTCTCCTGAACTCACCACCTCGTCAAACTGGTAAATAACCCAAGTTGCTGAAGCAATATTCGGGGTATGTCATCTAGCGCCATCCGCGAACCCAAAAAAGATAGGAAAGGAAGACGTCATCTGCGCATGAAAACACAGGCACAGTCATGAGTGGCGACGGTAAATACTCGAGCACGCGAAAGAAATAGACACACCAAACTAAATACAATAATGTACAAAGTATAGATGCTAGGTGATCTAGGCATAGTACTTCTTAAGGTAAAGCCCGTTTCGGGGTTCTCCCAGGGAAATTCCATCATGATCAACTAATTCGTAGGCACCTTTACATAGGACACGCTTCACGATGTAAGGATTGTGCCACATGGGTTCTAACTTTCCTGTCCCCAATTTATCGTGAGCTTGGTCGTAAACGAGGAATAAGTCTCCTTCTATGAAAGTTCGAGGGTGGACAGATTTGTCATATTGACTTTTAATTCGTTTCTGATGTGCCTCGTTGACGAGAGCAGCATTGCGATGTGTTTCGTCCAGTTTGGATAGATATAAAAATCGTTCTTCTTCGGCAGAAGTATGGGGCAGGAGTTCTACTTTCAGTTTGAGTGATGGAATCTCACACTCGATTGGTAGAATGACTTCAATGCCATAGACCAACTGGAAAGGAGAAATCTAGTTGAAGTTTTCACAGAGGTGCGATAGGCCCAGAGAGAGGAGAACAATTGTAAATTCCATGATGTTTTGTTTTCCCCTACCATACATTGGATCATGGTTTTTAGGACTTTGTTGATAGCCTCAACTTGTCCGTTTGCCTGAGGGTAGTAAGGAGATGAGTTTTCATGGCGAAAACCCAACTTGACATGTAACTCGCTCATCATCTGGTTTTTGAAGTGTGCACCATGGTTAGTGACAATGTCACGTGGTACACCAAAACAAGTTATGATGTGGTTGAAAAGGAATAAAGTTGCAGTACGGCCATCATTCAGGAAGGTAGGCATTGCCTCAGCCTATTTGGTGAAGTAGTCGACGGCGACGATGATGTAACCGTGCCCCCCGACGGAGGTGGGCTTACACTGCATGAAATCGATGCCCCATTTGGCAAAGGGGCTGATGGCGATAATGGGATGCAGCGCCATAGGGTGGGTGCGTGACTTCTTGTTAAAGATTTGGCAGGGTGGGCATTTTTTGACAACCTCGATGCAATCTTTGAAAATCGAGGGCCAAAAGTAGCTGGCACGTAGGATTTTTTGGGCTGTGGCCATCCCGGAAAGGTGACTGCCATAGGTGCCTAGGTGACAATCGTTCAAAACGCGTTCAACCTCCTCGTGAATTAGACATCGCCGAAGGATGGTGTCAATACCACGGCGATACAGGGTGTCACCGAGAATGATATAACGGCGAGAGTGATGACGAATGCGTCGACGCTCTTCGTGAGAGATGTTGGGCTGAAAACGTTGGGTTTGGAGGTATAGGAGAATGTATCCATACCAAGGATCAGAGGTGCTGATGAGGAAGAGAGATTCATCGGGAAGAGAGTCTCTAGGTTCAATGTTTTCATCGGCACGAGGGAGAGCACAGATGAGCTCGACAAACACCAAGGATTTTTTGGCTTTAGCCTTAGTAAACTCGAGATCGAATTCTTGGAGAATAACGATCCATTTTGAATATTTGCCCCCAAGTACTTGACGTGTCAAGACGTGGTACATTGGGTTGGAGTCTGCGATTACCATGGTGGTGCGTAATAAGATGTAGTGGCGGAACCTTTGGACAGCGATGACGGCTGCCAGAGCCAGTTTCTCAACATGCGAATATCTGAGTTTGGGTCTAGATAAACTCTTTCTCAGATAATAAATCACATGTTCTTCGCCGTTGGGGTCTTCTTGAACTAACACCATTGCGATGGTGGAAGTGGAAGCGGCCAAGTAAAGGATATAATCCTTTGTATATTTAGGAGGATGTAACAAAGGCGCATGGGTCAAAGCGTGCTTGAGAGCATCGAATGACTGTTGAGCAACGTCGTCCCAGATGAAAGGGACGTTCTTTTGCAATAATTGCATAAATCCTTTAGTGATCTCGGCATAATTGTAGATGAAACGACGAAGAAAGTTTGCTTTGCCTTGCAAAATTTGGAGTTGGGTTAAATTGGTAGCTGGAGGTAAGGCTAAGATGGCCTTGATCTTTAAGGGATCCACCCTGATCCCATCTTTAGAGACAATGAAGCCGAGGAGTCGACCGGATTCGACAGCGAAAATGCATTTGTGTGGGTTCAGACGAATGTGGTAGAACCTACATCGCAGAAAAATTGCGCGTAAATGATCAATGTGATCGGATCGATTTAGCGAATGTGCGGGTAAATCGTCGAGATACAGTTCTGCTATATGTTTGATGTCATGAAAAGCGTACGACATGGCGCACTGGAAAGTGGCTCCAACGTTTTTAAGGCCAAAAGGTAGCTTTCGGTAGGCGAAAGTTCCCCAAGGGTAGATGAAGGATGTCTTGTGTTGATAAGTAGGCAAGATTTCAATCTGGTTATATCCAGAAAATCCATCCATGAAAGAGAAGATTACGCTCCCCGCACAATTATCGATGATTTGGTTGATGAAGGGCGTAGGGTAGTTTTCCTTAGGACAGGCTTTGTTGAGGTCTCGATAGTCAACACAAACATGGATGGTCTCTTGTTTCTTAGCAACTGGAACAAGGTTGGAGACCCATTTGGTTAAAGGGACGGGATAGATGAAGCCAGATTTTAAAAGTTTTTCAACTTCTACCTTTATAGCTGCGATTTTCTTGGGATGAACCGGGTGAAGCTTTTGCCGAACCGGTTTCGCGTCAGGGTAGGTTTTGATTTCATGTATGACGATTGAAGGATCGATCCCTAGCATTTCCTCATAACTCCATGTGAAGACATCGCGGAATTCCTTGAATAAAGCGGTGTAAGAAACCACTTCGTCGGGTGCGCAATTGGCACCAAGGTTGATGTTTTCCACAACACCTTCTTTGATTGAAATGTCAATCGTGATTGTGGTGGAGATGTTACCCATGTTCCCCTCAGAGAGAGTGTCTTGTGTGAGGATAGGAGATTGCAGAGCTTTGGTAACATCGGGATGGAAGACAGATTGTATGTCTTCCTGGATTTCTTCCAAAGGTGGAAGAAAAGAGGATCGATGGTGGTTGTCATGCCAAGGTAAGTCATCGATGCTGAGCATTTCCATGATGGATTCATCCAAAGGAAAAATGTGGGAAATGTAATCGACGGTAGATGATAGGGAATCCAACCATGAGGGCACCGAGTAAGTGTCGGGTGCCAATCGATGTGAAGTATTCGAAGAGGGAGAGGCATATTGAATAGTTACGTATGCGGCCTTGACTGGGCTAAGTGACATAGTGTCACCAAGCACATCAAATTCCAAAGGACTAGGTACAATCCAAGGGTCAGATGACTCCAGGGATTGATAAGGCATAGTCGAGATCATATTGACAATGGCAATATGATGTGCAGTAGGTGGAAGTGGTGTAGGGAAAGTACCCATGAGGCTAGAATCTTTCAATAAGCCAACACCAACACTTTCATACGTAACTGGGTGGTCTCCCAGAAAAGGAATGTTGTTGGTAGCAGGGATGCGGGCGTCGGGTGTACAGAACTCAAGCTGATCGACGGTAACAATTTTTCCTTGATGGGGGAATTGTAAACATCGAAACACCGACAAGGCGACGACAGTCATGGCATAGAACCAACTTCTTCCAAGTAGTAGGTTGTAATCGAGGGGAGCATCGACCACCTCGACGTCAACGGTAACAGTTTTGCCGCCCAATTGAACGGCTAAGGATTGTAGTAGTCCGTGAGGATGAAAACCTCATCCATCAAAGGCGCGTAACATGGTAGCGGATTTGTTAAGGGCCGATGATTTCAAGCCTTTCCAACAGGCTAGAGACATGACACAGGTGGAGGCTCCCTCATCCAGGATAGTCCGGTGGATTTGTTGATTGTGGACAACAACATCGATTTGGAAAGCTAGCTTGTGGGAGAGTCGTGGTTGATGATCGTCCAGATTAAACGTGATATTGTTTGATGACTCAGGATCAAAAGCACCGATGGTAGCTAAGAGTGTTCTACGTTGGCTAGGGCAGTGTTGTAGAACTTCCAAGGTGGACATGGCACACGGGGCTTGGGCCAAATCTTCTACGATGTTGTAATTTTGGGCCGCCCGTGAATTAGGATTGAAGGTAGATTTCTCGATGGTTCTCTTAGGAGGGCGTAAGATAGAGTCAAAAGAAGGTTTCTCAATCTGGAGTGGCCCGGATGGAGGGCTAATAGATGGAGGATTGGCGGAGGATGGCAACTGGTCTGACGGAGAATTGTTAGCAATCTTCGGTTTATCAGGTTTAACTGGTGTGTCATATGTCACAGAGTGAGTAGTTAGATTAACTCCGTTGAAAATGTAAATGTGGGCACTTGTCGATGCCTCATCATGGGGTTGGTTGGAACTACCTCCCGGCATGGGGGTTTGTGCAACCAACGATTGTTGCTGCGGAAAAGGCTGAGTGAGCACAGCGGGTTTTAAATTTCCTTTGAAAAGTTTGGCCACTTCATCGCGATGTGGACAGTCTCGAGTGTAGTGATCGTCACCCCAAATGAGACATGGGAATTTTGGTTTTCGTTGTGGTTGTTTTCCGGCAGCAGGGGTTTGCGTTTGGGTCTTGGGTTGTTTGTTGTTATTGTTCTTCTTTGGTTTTTTTCTCGCTTTCTTCTTTCCCCCAAGTTTTTGTGAAGGGGTTGATTGGACCACATTCACATCAGAGACCTAAGTTTGAGGGGGGGGTAGAAGAGGGTGTAGTCGGACTGGGAGCGGCCATGGAAGCGGGCCGTTGGATCATTCCAGTAGACTGGGTAGCAGATTGAGTCTTGACAGAGCCAATAACTCCATCCGCATGAGAAGCAGTCGATGGTTTGGATGGATCGTTAGTGGCATGGGTAGCGTTCGGTATCAACTCATATAGAGTACCAGATTGTGAATAGACTAAGTCTAAGTACTGAGCTCGGGCAATGGCTTCTTCCTCGGTGACGACACCGCCCATGGCAACATCACGAGCAATTTGGGGTAATAGTGATTTC
>ML838870.1:13877-26320 GCA_009831015.1 Picea engelmannii
TTGTGTACTCTTGTCATTGTGTTTCTCTCAGTGATACTGTCTATGCTATTGTTATCTACTAAATTGAAAGTAACATAATAATAGTAGAAACTTTAACATGAGTGCTATGGGGGAATTATAAAATGTTATTTTAAGAAACTTCATATCCCTTTAATCAATAAAACAATTAGGAGAGGCCAATACTTCTTAGTTTTATTTTTAGAAAACTAAAACAAAATATTGAATAAGTAACATGCCCATATATGCCCACATTCTTGTAACATTAGGATAGTGATATAATTTAAACATATAAAAGTGCATACCTTTAGAAGCAACAGAACCATCAGATAGCACCGACACACAATGACGAATTCAAAAATTTCAAAGTGATCAAAATTGAAATCTAGAGGTAGATGGAGATGCATTAGGTTAAGGCACATTAGGAAAAAAAAGAATTAGTCCCAATACTTCTGTTAGGACCCTACAATTTATAGGGAAATCAATATTCTGATTCTTATTTATTTCAGGCATTACGTTATTGCTCATGACGTACAACAAAGATGTAAAAACGTTAGAGAGATCTTTCGGTTGCTTAGAACTCGATTTTTGTGTACCCCTAGAGACTGTAAGCCTGTACCTAGATTAAAAAATGGCTCTTTGATCTTCATATTCATCATCCTGGGGCAGACTCTTTAGTTTTCAATGCATTTGATGGTTTTTGAGCTTCTGCACTAAATTTGGGTTTTGTTTTATGTGTTTTTCATCGAAACTTAGCCCAGAGGCCAAGTTTACACCCCCTTTCCATGGTCGAGCACTTGCACATGACCATAACATGATATTAGTAAGAGCCTAGCGAGCCATCCAGGGAAAAAGTTCCACTAAGTCTATGGGCCAAGCGCCAAGCCCCATCATCATAGCCTCTGGCTCATCATCTATATAGTATGGATGCAACACCATATATAACATCATAAAATGTGTTTGTGGGATGCATGTGGATAAAATCCCAGGAATAAAAATGACACACATGCAAGAAAGCACTATATAAGCACCACTTGTCATTTCTTTTGATTTTTGCATGGAGATCTCCATCACCTATTGTGCCCGCATGAAGACATCATTCAGGGATTCAACCTGTGTGACGTATGGCAGTTAGAAGATTCAATGGTTTACTCCATTAAACGCGCAGATAACAACTCTGGTTTTCCATTGAACA
Source organism: Picea engelmannii (assembly GCA_009831015.1). Taxonomy (NCBI): domain Eukaryota; kingdom Viridiplantae; phylum Streptophyta; class Pinopsida; order Pinales; family Pinaceae; genus Picea; species Picea engelmannii. The sequence goes on from ML838870.1 coordinate 15,070, forward strand.
GATAGTTGATCAACGCAATTATCAGTTAGAGAAGAATTAGAGGTTCTTTGTGTCTATTGAAAGATCCATTTTCATCATTTGGGAGGTGGACTTGTGGCAACTTATTCCTTATCTAACACCACTATTTGTGCAGGTTCCAGGCATTTTCACCTTTATCTCAGTGTTCTTTCTTCCTTATCGTGGCGCTTTGCCAGAGGTTGACGTGATATGATGGGTGTATGAAATCATGGAACCTTCCATTGGTACATCATCTGCAAGATATCTCCAGTAGCAGACCAGTTCACAAGGCACTCGGGAGAGACACCCAGAATCACATGAATATTGCCCAGATTTCTGTTACACACTGCTAGATCATTTCTCATGACTCCTAGTCAGATTTAGGGATGATTCTCATCTATTTCACACTGGAAGATAGTTGCTTATTATTGTAAAACTCATCAAAGAGATAAATCCTAATTTGAATTATTTGGTTGTAACGCTCTCGATTTTACGTTTTGATAGAGGACACTTGTCTTTTTCTGGGGGGTTCTTTGTATTTCCAATTTTATCTAAGTGATTTGAGGTGAGGGTGAAAATACATATATTATTATATTTTCTTGAGGAAGAGGGGGTGGATTTCTTTTGCTGGACTATGGGCCTTTCCATTCTAGAAAGTTTTTTTTGTAATCTAGAAATAATCGATCAATAATAAGCAAGTTGTTGACATGATTCTTATGCTGAGGTGTTGGTGGCATTTCCTTTTCTCTGTTAAGTGTTTTTCCAGTTATCATTTCATTTGTTTTCAAATTCTTATTGTCAAAGGAGAAATTATGGAGCATAATTTATCGGAGAAATACTCTGCATCTATTATTTGATAATCTTTATATTTCTCTTCTAAAAACTCATTTTAGGAATTATTAAATGCTCCTTTGCTTGGATTTTTTCTCCCCTATTTCTCCCTCATTCGACACCATTAAAAATTAATTAAATCCAACATTTCCACTACCTTGCCTTATGTAGGAGATTTGTCTAGATCTGAGAGTGAGTCATATATTTAAGCGCAGACCCCATTTTCCCAATGTCTCTCCTGGTTGTCCCAACCCAACCATTTAAAAACCAAAAAAAAGGATCCCTCATAATTAGCCTAATATCCTATTTCAAACCAAGCTAAAACACATAGAAAGAGCCCTCTCTGAGTCTTGGTGGGCTAGATCCAATATTCCAAGTGGTTGAAACAATTACCTCCATCAATTTCTTCTTCAACGGAGAAATTGTAGAGTGATAACATTTTTGCAACCATACTGGGTAAACTTACTCCAACAGTGCACTTCAAGTTTCACTTTTGAGGTCTAATGGTGAACATAAGCCAAAAACAGGAAGGTTGTACCATTCATCTGGCGAATCCATTGTTCAATATCCCGAGCTTCAAATTTCACAGCAACTTCACTGCCAAAGAATCCAGATTTCAAAGCATTGATGGTGATCCAAGATGACAAGGTATGTGGCAAACACTCTATCTGGTGAACTATTGCAAACTTTGAAGGTCGAGTTAGAAGAACTTCATATTGATGAGATTTTCTCAAAAGTAGTGTTTCTTTGTTTAAAATCCAGTCGATTCACACCTAAAGGTAAAAGTTGTTTTCTTGGTTTAGTTGTTGAAAGATTAAAAAAAGAATTTGAACTATTGGATGTTGGATTTGAGTCATATGATTTCCAAGATCCTAAACAATTCTTGGAAAGTTTTCCTTCTCCAGAAAGAGAAGAAATTGTTATACCATTTGACTTGCAGATAGAGGAAGGATATGGTTTTGAGCTTGATTTTGTAGAGATGGAATCAAGGATTAGCCTTGATGAAGAAATTGAAGAGGGCATCCAGGATCAACTTGTCATCAAGAGCATAAAAGGAATATCGATCTTGTAGTAGATTATATGAAGGATATTTCCAGTTGCATTTTGCACATCCATCTGCAGTTGCCATTACACTGCAAACCTTGGGTTTTCTGGATATAAGGACAAATTGTTTCTCTAATGTTTTTAATAAACAGTCAAGAAGTCAATGTATATAATCAGTTGCCTGACTAGATGCACTGGAACTATTATATCATTTAAAAAAATGAAATTATCAATAGATTAGAGTAGGTAGGAGTGTGAAAATAAGCTCAACAAGATGAGCACTTCTTTCAGTTCAGTTTTTCATATTTTTATTTTCAGTTTGGTTTGTAGCCCTCAGATTTGGAACAGGTACAAGAAATGGGTATAGGATTTCATTTTATAGTCTGGGGATAGCCCAATGATCAACTAGTCTGCGAAAATCAGAGCTTTATGAACTCTTGAAACCTCCCAAGGAGTTGCCATCCCCAGATGAAGACTATGTTAAGACCCTACAATTTATAGGGAAATCAATATTCTGACTATTATCTATTTCATGCATTACGCTATTTCTTATGACACACAAAAAAAATGTAAAAGCAGCAGAAATATCTTAATTCACCTCAGCTATTATCACACGATATTTTTTGTTTTCAGTCGCTAAAGAGTAGAGTCTCATGTTATGTTAGCTACCGAAAGAGATAGCTTCCGGTCGCTTAGAACCCAAATTTTATGTACCCCTAGCGACCAAAATCCTGTAGCTAGATTAAAAAATGTCTCTCTGATCTTCATATTCATCATCATGGCCTTTGTATTTCTGTCATTTCTCAGGCGTTCTGGAATTTTTTCGAGTTTTCTAGCCCGTGGACACATCATGGGGAAAATTCTTTAGTTTTCAATGCATTTTTTGGTTTTCGAGCTTATGCACTAAATTTGCATTTTGTTTTATGTGTTTTTCATCAAAACTTAGCCCATAGGCCAAGTTTACCCTCCCTCTCCGAGCTCCAACACTTGCACAATACCAAAACACAATCTTAGTAAGCACCTAGCGAGCCACGCAGGGCCAAAGTTCCATTCAGTCTACGGGCCAAGCGCCAAGCCCCATCATCATAGCCTCTGGCTCATCATATATATATTATGGATGGAACACCGTATATAACATCATAAAATGTGTTTGTGGGACGCATGTGGATAAAATCCCAGGAATAAAAACAACACACACGCTGGAAAATGTTGTATAAGCACCACTTGTCATTTGAGCAGTTGATCAGTGCCCCTGGGTGTGGAACAAAATTATCAGTTAGAGAAGAATCATAGGTTCTATGTGTCGATTGAAAGATCCTTTTTCATCATTTGGGAGGTGGAATAGTGGCAACTTATTCCTTATCTAACACCATTATTTGCCCAGGTTCCACGCATTTTCACCTTTATCTCAGTGTTCTTTCTTCCTTATCATGGTGCTTTTCTGGAGGTTGAGGTGATATATTGGGTGTATGAGATCATGGAACCCGCCATCGGTACATCATATGAAAGATATCTCCAGTAGTAGACCAGTTCACAAGACACTCAACGAAGACAACCAAAATCGCATGAATCTCGCTCAGATTTATGTTAGACACTGCCAGATCATTTCTCACAACTCCTAGTCAGATTTAGGGATGATTCTCATCTATTTCACACTGGAAGATAGTTGTTTCTTATTGTAAAACTCATCAAAGAGCTCCTAATTTGAGGGATTTTGTTGTAATGCTCCTGATTTTATGTTTAGATAGAGGACACTTGTCTTTTTCTCAGGGGTTCTTTGTAGTTCGAATTTTATCTGAGTGATTCACGGTGAGGGTAAAAAGACATATAATATTGTATTTTCTTGAGGAAGAGGGGGTCGACTTGGGAGGAAGTGGATTTATTTTGCTAGACCATCGGCCTTGCCACTCTAGAAACTTTTTTCTTTAATCTCGAAATGATAGATCAGTAATAGGCAAGTTGTTCACAAGATTCTTTTGCGGAGGTGTTGGTGGCATTTCCTTTTCTCTGTTAAGTGCTTTTCCAGTTATCATATCATTTGTTTTCAAATTCTTAATGTAAAAGCATAAATTATAGAGAAAAAATTATTGGAGAAATACTCTGCATCTGTTCTTTGTTAATATTTATGTTTATCTTCTAAAAACTCAGTTTAGGAATTCTTAAATGCTCCTTTGCTTGACTTTTTTCTCCCCTATTTCTCCCTCATTCGACACCATTAAAACTTAATTCAATCCAACATTTCGACTACCTTTCCCTGTGTAGGATATTTGTCTATATCTGAGAGTGATTCATATATTTAAGCATAGATCCCATTTTCCCAATGGCCCTCCTTATTGTCCCAACCCAACCATTTAAAAACTGAAAAACCCGATCCCTCATAACTAGCCTAATATCCTATTCGAAACCAAGTTAAAACACACAGAGAGATCCCTCTCTGAGTCTTGAAGTGATCGAGATTTTATGAGAAGAACGAAATGAATACAGATTATTAACAGGTGCTTAACACAAAATAACAAAGATACAGTAAAATTGGTTTTCTATTCAATAACGAAATAAGCTATAACTGTAAAATGTAGCGGAAACAAGCTTGTTGGAATGGTGGCGGCTTATCACTGAGAAGAGATGTGACGACAGTGCGCATTCACATGAAGAAGATTACAATGAGGCTCTGAAGGCCTTTTTACAATAATCTAGAATTCCAGAAACCCTAGAAATCCCAAAACCTAACCCTAGGAGATGAAGCACCAAAAGTCATGTGGGCCCCGTTTGGGTAAGTTAGTACATCAGCTTCCTAGGGTCGTAACTTTTGCATATGATATCCGTTTTAGGCATGTGAGAGCCCATTGGAAAGGTATCATTGAGGAGATTCATTTTTGGGGATAAATGATGCCTTTGTATATAATTTATAATCTCGATCCCAAATATCCTTCATTTAGGCCCTCAAAATGGCCCCGACAGTTAAAACTGCTAAAAATAGTAAATTGTCAAAATTGTCGGAAAACTATTTTCAGCCAGTTGGAAAAGGCGGGTGACCACTGATATCCATATGGATCAATCCTTCCTCCTTAGGAAGAAATGGTCTCCTTTTCATTGAGGTCCCCCATTAGATGAGGAAATTTCTATTGAATTTGTCCCAGGGTGAGCCACTTGCCTTGGTGCAGTAGTTGCCTTGCTTTGACGACTCGATAAAGCTGGATCCTTTGTTGTCAAGTGCCCTTGATCTGTCTGTCCACAATCTAATCATTGGATGCCTACTGTAGGTAGTCGGGGTTGAGATCTGTTGGTGTCAGTTGTTTTTCTACTTCTAAGGTGTCCAATAATGGTGGGAAATATGGGTGAAAGATATCCACATTGAACACTGGGTGCAGACTAAGGAAATGAGGAATGTTGAGCTCAAAAGAATTATCCCCCATGGACTTGGTGATAGTGTATGACCCATAACATAGTGGGCAAAGTCTCCAATGGGGTCCTGTAAGGCGTTCTTTTTGCAAGTGAAACCAAACATTGTCGTCCACCTGAAACTTATGCGGCACCCGATGTTGATCATGGCTTTGTTTGTACTTGTCATTAGACTAGGTGGCTTTGTCAATTTTAGTTGGATTAGGAGATGAGTCATTTGAGGTGACCGCAAGGGGAAGTGAAACATCTATGGGTCCCAATGGCTATAATCCCAACCCCACTTGAAAGGGGTTGTGGCCGGTTGAGCTATGTAGGGCTCGGTTGTAGCTATGTTGGACATAGAGAAGGCTCTCATCCCATGTGCAAGGGTGCTTTGAATTATACATGCGAAGGATATGCACAATCATTCGATTTACAACCTCGGTTCGGCCATCTATTTGGGGGTGGAAGGCCATGGATTTGGTGAGCTTGGTGTCCAACAATGGCCAGAGTCTTGACCAGAATGTGCTAAGAAATCAAATATCCTGATATGAGAGAATGGTTTGTGGGATTCCAAAATGTACCCAGACTCGTTCAAAGAAGAGCTTGGTAGTGGCCTCTGCTGTGATGCTCTTCTTGCAGGCAACAAGAATTGTCGTCTTAGAAAAGAGATCAACAACCACAAAAACACAGTCATTTACCCACTTGGTGGATGGGAGGCCTGACATGTAGTCCATTGAGATGGATTCCCATGGCCTATTAGGAGTAGGAAGAGGGGTGTACAAGACCTGTTTCTTAGTGGTCGGTTTGGCAATAACCCAAGCAGTGCGGGACCTGATATACTTGTTGACCTCATGTCAAAGTTTCGGCCAGTAGAAATGATTTTGTAGCATCGCCACTATATTTTCAACACCGAAGTGTCCTACCACCTGACTTTAGTGGGATTCCCAAATCAGCCTCGCTCTCTCACTTGATGGAACACAGATATGGCGCAAATGACACAACAACCCATCATGAAGATGGAAATTATTGACAACTTCATTTGCACCCAACATTTGGTAGGTGGTGGTGAAGACAGGGTTTGTCTCATAGATTTGGGGCCATCGATATGTCTCATGGCTGCAAGAGTCTAGCACCGTGGTGAGTACCGTGATTGGCGATTTGCTAAGGAAATCAACGACATGATTGGTGCTTCCTGTTTTATACTTGATGTTGAGGTGGAATTGCTGCAAGTATGTGGACCACTTTTGATGGCGGTCATTCTACAATTTTCCCTGCATCTGCATAAATTGTAGTGGCTTATGATCAGTTCAGATGATTGTCTCCTTCCCAGGAATGTAATGTCTCCACTAGCAGCATGCTTGCATAATGGATTACATTTCTTTGTCATAAGTAGGGTACTTACGGACAATATCTAACAGTGTCTCACTATGATAGGCAACGGGCTAGCCGTGTTTTGTGAGAACGACACCCACAACATAGTCTGAAGCATTTGTATCGATCTCAAAAGGATGTTGTAGGTCTGGTAGTGAAAGTACTGGGGCTAAGCACAAGCACTGCTTCAAATCATCGAACGCTTTTTGTTGGGACCGAACCCACACAAATGTTTCCTTAACACCACCTTTGTTTATTTGGCTAAGGGACCATGCAATATGGGAGAAACCCAACACGAACTTGTGGTAGAAATTGGCAAGGCCCAAGAAGCTTTGAAGCTTAGTGAGTGTTGTTGGAGCTGGCCAGTCACGGATGACTTGGATCTTAGTTGGATCCACATGTACGCCATGTTGATCAATGATGTATCCCAGGTAATGGACCATGGCCATGCCGAAGGAGAATTTTTCCAAGTTGGCATATAGCTTGTGCTGCCGCAAGGTGTGGAGAACCTACTGAATATACTGCAAGTGTTTGGCCCAAATATTGCTATAAATTAGAATGTCATCCAAATACACCACTTCAAAAGTATTAGTGAATGGTCGCAGGATATCATCCATTATCCTGATGAAAGTGGTTGGAGCATTTGTCAAACCAAAGGGCATTACCAACCATTCAAAAAGGCCTTCCTTTGACTTGAAGGTGGGCTTCCATACATCTGTATGTTCTATCAGAACTTGGTGGTAGCTAGACTTCAGATCAATATTACTGAAGTATTTGGCCCCCATGAGTTGTTCAAGGAGGTCATCGATTTGGGGAATCAGGTACGGGTTTCTGACTGTGATTTTATTCAGAGCTTGGTAATCAATACAGATTTTCCAGGTTCCATATTTCTTCTATACCAGCATGATTGGGCTCTCACAAGGTGATGAGCTAGGGAGGTTGTGCCCCTTGTGGAGCAGTTCTTGGATCTGTCACTTGATCTCCTCATTCTCTAACAAAGAGAAACGATAGACTGGCCCATTGGGTAGTGGTGTGTCGGGGGTAAGATCGATGGGGTGCTTGAACTGGCAGTGCAGAGGTACTCCTATAGGTTAGGAGAAGATATCTGAGTATTCTTCCACTACCTTATCTACTTGCTTCTGTTGTGTGGATAGGTCAGCCGCAGAGACGCTAGATGTGGCTGTGATATTTCTCTTATTCTAAGAGAGAATCGTGAAGAAGAAAAACTTCCCCTTCTGAGAGATGACCTTCCTGCATTTCTTAGCAGAGATCAAGGAAATATCACGAGGTGGGACTGCCTCGGGTAACCTGTACAATTTCTTGTTCAAAGTAATAATAAAACTACAAGGCCTAGACTCATATACAACATGACGTTTCCATAAATAATCTTGGCCCAAAAGAACATCATAAACTTCGAGAGGAGAAACATCACACAATACCTCGTCTTTGAAGGGCTTAATGCCATATGACAGTCGATACTATTGGTTGGCACAGAGATCGCTTCCTTGGTGAAGCCATCGAATAGTGTATGGTTGTGGGTGCGACATTGTTGGCAGGGCCAACCACTTGATGACCTCTGCTAAGATGAGGTTCTTCTGCCTACCGCTATCAACGATGAAGTGCAGTGGGGTGTCTTTTACCCACATCTGTGAATGGAAGAGGTGCACTCCTTCTTATGGCTCGTCTAGTTCACCAAGATGGAGCTTGGTGGTATCAACGATGGAATCGGGTTCCGCATCAATGATCCATCTTCCCCTTTCTGGTTCTATCTCAGAGTCATAATTTGCATCTGATTCAGAGTCTTTCACTTCGGCCACCAGTAACTTCTTTGAGCGGCAGTTAGTAGTGTTATGCCAAGGGCTCTTATGGAAGTCGCACCACTTCCCAGTATCTTTCTTTGTCTTTCCAGTGTCCTTCGTTTCTTGCGGCTTGGACTGGTTGTCTTGATACTGTCCATATTTTCTCTTTCCTTTGTTCGGTGGGTTGGGGCCGCCCTTTCCTAGATTTTGTTGTGAGGGGTTCCCAGGCCCAAATTGTCGTGTCTTTTGTTTGAGCTTCTACTTGATTTTGATGGTATATCGATAGGCCACGCCTAAGGATGAGATGTACACAAATTCCATTTTGGTCTAGATGTATCTATGAAGAGAATCACAATACTTGAGCACCAAATGTTTCTCTGAATCTTTGATACCCAACTTGGTGCGCAAGGTATGGAAGATATTTCTGAAATCTAGCACTACTTGGTCTCTTTCTTTCCGTAGTGTGGTCCATTTGGTATGCAGGTCGTCATAACTTCCGACAGGGTAGTATTGTTCCTTAATAACATCCCTGAAGGATTCCCAGGTGGCCGTGACTGAAAATAATGAGGTTTAATCTATTTATTTTTGCTCACCAATCTTCAACATGGGGAACAACTTTGAGGAGCGCAAAAGTAATATTTTATTTATTCAAAAATTTATGGACAGAAAAATACCCTTCTAGTAGATTCAACCACTTGTCTACTGCATCTGTGTCTATCTGACCTTCAAATATAGGAATATCGAAGTTTATTTGTACCTTGAAGGGGGCGATGCCTCCGTTCGAAGAAGATGCATCCCCTATTGGTAGTTGCCAAAGGATTTGCGTGAAACTATCCATCATCTCGTCCCTCTGTTGCATGAGGACTTCCTCAATCAATAGTTTGAAAGGATCTCATGTCCCATCATCTTTCTTTTCTCCTGCCATATGAGGTCTCTTGGGCATGCGATAGCTTATTTCCTTAAGAGAAACAAGCTCGAGACCCAACTCTTTGTACTCTGACCTCATTGGGGACATGGATTAAGACGACAATGAGCAGAACTCTCTGATACCACTGATTTTATGAGTAGAAAGGAATGAATACATATGATTAACAAGTTCTTAACACAAAATAACATAGATATAGTAAAATTTCTTTTCTATTCAATAACGAAATAAGATGAAACTGCAAAATGCAACGGAAACAAGCTTGTTGGAATGGTGGTGACTTATCTCTGAGAAGAGATGTGATGACAGTGTGCATTCGAAAGAAGAAGATTGCAATGAGGCTCTGAAGAACCTTTTACAATAAGTCAGAATGCCAAAAATCCTAGACATCCAAAAACCTAACCCTAGGAGATGAAGCACAAAAAGTCATGTGGGCCTCGTTTGGGTAAGTTAGTACATCAACTTCCCCGAATCGTAACTTTTGCATAAGATCTCCGTTTTAGGCGTGTGATAGCCCATTGGAAAAGTATCATCGAGGAGATTCATTTTGGGGGCTCAATAATGCCTTCATCTATCATTGAGGAGCTTGATCCTGGAAAACCTTCATTTAGGCCCTCAAAATGGCCCCGGAAGTTAAAACTGCTAAAAATAGTTAATTGCCAAAATTGTCAGAAACCTGTTTTGAGCCAGTTGGAAAAGGTGGGTGGCCACTGATATCCATATGGATCATGGAGGGATAGATCCAAGATTTCAAGCAGTTGAAAGAGTTACCTCTGTCAATTTCTTCTTCAACTGAGAAATTACAGAGTGATAACAATTTCATATAGACTTTTAGTGCAATTTTAATTTCAATAGGTGTTGGCACTAAAACTAGAGTTGAAACTAGCACTGTAACTGGTGTTGCAACTGGCACAAAAAAATTGGCATGAACCAGATGGCATGAAGGAATTGACACGAAGGAACTAGAACGAATGAAGTGGAACTAAGGAACTAACATGAAGGAACTTGAACTATAATTGCAATTATGTTACAATGATCTTAAAATAGATATATGGATCTACGTTTCAGTGTTTAGATTATTCTGAATATGGTGTGGGCCCAAAACCTATCAGAATATTGTGCTTGTTTAACCATAGACAATATCACAATATTTTCACCCAACCGTAGGCACACAACCACCCTCGAGCATCGTAACCTTTGACAAATAGAATGCTTTTTGAAGAAGCACTAGAACCAAAGGATAAAAATTCAAAAGAGAGAACACCTTTCTCCAAAGGTATTTTATCATGTATAAAGTCCCAAACCACGGACCAAGACCAGTACCTAGCTGCAGTCGTTGCAACAACACTCCTCTAGATTTGTGCACCATTTTCTTGAGTGTGAGTGTGTTTCCAAATGAGCTCAAGAGTCTTCTATTTGTACTAATATTTCCATGTGAATATGTGTCTCTTCAAGTAGGGTCGACCTGTCATTTTATGCATATAATACTTCAATATTAATTATTCTACTGAGTCGACCTGTCTTCCATGGTTTTCACACATCCTTTTAGGTTTTATGTTACTTTTGAAATATTCTATTCTAGTCAAATGTTTATCCATGGAGATTAATACTTATCGCAGCTACCAAAAGATAAACACATATCACTCTTTCTATATATATCCATATATCTTTCCACCCTTCCCTCTCCCTCTCTATATCCCTCTCCTTCTCACCCTCTCTCTTATCTCAAACTCCCCACCCCTCTCTCCCTCCTTCTCCCTCTCTCTCTCTCTTTCTCACTCTCTTATGTTTGAATCTCTCTCCCCCTCCTATCTATCTCTCTCTCTCTCTATCCTCATCCCTCTCTCTCCCTCTCTATTCTCTTCCTCACTCCCTCCCTCCCCCCCTCTCTCCTCTCTTTCCC
>ML838870.1:27765-43765 GCA_009831015.1 Picea engelmannii
CCTTCGCTCTCTCTCCCTCCTCCCATCTCTCTACCTCCCTCTCCCTCTCTCCCCACTCCTCTCTCTCCCACTCTCTCCCTCCCTCCCTCTGTCTCTCCCAAGCCTAGCCTAACCTCTAGCCTAGCCTAAACCAAACCTAAATCATCCTAGCCTAACCTTAGCCTACCCTAACTTATATAACCTACCCTAAATAAAGATACTAGGCTAACCCAACTTAACCTAGCCCATATCACCTTAACCTAGTGTACCCTACTCTATGCTAACCTACATAGACTAATCTAAGCTATTCTAGATATACTAGGTTACCCTATCATAGCCTAGCCTTAAGTCTAAATCCCTAAGAATAAGCCTAATCCTTTTCCTTTATATAACCCAAGGCCGAGGACTCACATAATACTTGCATAAAATTAAAATAATTCTTTGAACGAATTTATAATATAACAATAAGCAAGAGACTCAAATCCATTTTTTAATATGGAATAGAGAATTATGAATCCATTATGTTATTTGAAGTAAAAAATACATAATTGTAATAGAAAATACAAAGCAATACAAATAAACTAACAAAAGGAGAAAAAACATGTAAGAAATAGAAATTATAAATTTACATCACAAGCTTACTTAAAAAAGAGAAAAAACTACATGTAAAATAACTAACACAAATAATGAATTTATAAAAATTTAGAAAATATAGTTTTATCAGTAATAAATAAATAATAAATATTTTAAGTTAAAACATAATATAATAAAATATCCAATTTACATTAAAAAAAAATTATATAAATATTTTCTATTTACTTAATTAATTGAATGAAAATTAACTATAAATACAAATAAGCACTTAAAAATAAAACTATAACATTAAAATCATATAATTTATTATGATAGAAATTTATAATATAATAAATAAACTATAAATGTGAAATTTAAATATAAACAATGAATACAACATATATTTTAACATTAAAAACTTTAATTAAAAAAAAATCTCAAAGATAAAAGCAATAAATATACCTTTTATATATATATATATATACATACATATATATATATATATATATTTAAAATAAAAAGATAAAATCAATTCATATATATACAATTCAAACTTCAATTTTTTAAAATTTTAAAATTTCTTTTATTTTTATTTAAATATAAAAAATACACGGATATATTTGATATTCACGGATATATTTGAAAAAATACACGGATACGTTTATTGTCTTTTAGTTTGTGTTTATGTATTTTTTATTTGAAATTGGATTTATTTAGGAAATTACAAAAATTAATTTAAAAAAAAACCAGTCAGGGAATGAATTACACGAGTTAAGTTAAATCGGTAATGTTTATTATTTGTAGTGTAATGAAAGAAAGAGCGTTGATATATTGGAAAAAATACACGGATATATTAAGTTGAGATTTTTAGTTTGTGTTTATGTATTTCCGATTTGAAATTGGATTTATTTAGAGAATTACAAAAATTAATTTAAAAAAAAAGCATTCAGGGAATGAATTACACGAGTTAAGTTAAAAAGAAAAGATTAATATAACGCCTCAAAGCCATTAAGCATAACACAAAGAACCTAATGTTGGTAGAATTAGAATTGTGAATCACAATAAACTCTCAGTATCTCAGATTTTAAAGTCTATCCCAGTTTTTCTTGACGCGTAGTGGGTGGAGCCCGTATCACTGGAGTTTCGAAGGTTACTATTCCTGAGAGTGTAATAGGTGGGATAAATAAAAAATTTAAGTAATAGATGGGAAGTGGGTCAATTAGCTGATAAAAGAACCCTAAATTTCCGATACCTAGAGCGATGGGAAAGTAGGTAACTTGGAACTAAAGAGCGAGTTCATTCTATGGGCAATCAACAACCTGGAAAAGAGACGAGATCAAAAAGGAATTATGCCTCTGTAAGTAATTCTTCAGCCCGGGGAGGTCTCGGAAACAATATTACGCCATTGCTGCCTCTCTTTTTTCTTCCGAGATATGGAGCTACCCTTAAAAATTTAGAGCTGCTATCAGATATACTAATAAACATAGGAGGGCAAGGTTTTCATTGATCAGTTTTGGCTTCCAAATGTCAATAAGCTTCTCTCGTCAATCCATTCAAGCTTAAAGCTCAAAATATTCCAAGTATTTCAAATTTATCTTTCTAAGATTCCAAATATTCTATGGGAAACATGATGAATCCATTTGTGCATTCATAAATCCAATTTAAACAACAACAAAAAAGTGATTTCATCGAAAGTTATATAATCATTAAGTTAAAAAATAGAAACTAAAAATCCACAACAAACCCAAATAAAAAACATTAAAAAAAGTATATTTCTATTTTTTCCAACTATTATATTGTTTTTAAAATAATAAAATGTTTTTAAAATAATAAAATATTTTTAAAATTTATACTTTAAAATCAATAATTTATATCATACTATATTACATATCAAATAGATGATTGAAAAATAATTATAAAAACATTTATTATTATTATATTTTATCTTATTTTAAAACATAATTATATTTCAAAAATAAATTAAATGTATTTTATTATTCTTTAATTTTATCATTTAGAATTTTTTAATAAAATATCATCATGAATTTTGAATTTCTTTATCATCAATTGAAATGTCTTATTTTTATTTATAAAATTAATTGAAAAATAGGTTCTTTCATTTATAAAGTTAATAAAATTGTTAAAACATTTTATTGTAATTAATACAAATTATTTTATCATTTTAATTTTTTTAATAAAATATGATCATGAATTTTGAATTTCTATATCACAATTGAGAAACCATGTTTAAATTTACAATGTTAATTGAGAAGATTGTTCAATCATTTATAAAGTTAATAAAGTTTTTAGGACATTTTGTTGCTATTAATACATATTATTTTATTATTAATTTTTTTTTAATAAAGTATAATCATGAATTTTAAATTCCTTTATCATAAATGAAAAAGTGGTGATTTCATTGATAAAGTTAATTGAAAAAAATAGTATTTTCATTTATAAAGTTAATAAACTTGTTAGGACATTTTATTGTGATTAATACATATGTATACTTTTTTTAAATAATCTTTATAGCATTTTTCAATTTTAAAAATAATTATTTAATGAAGATTAAAAAATTTAGTAGTTATAAAAACTACTAATATTTAGTTTAAGAAACAATGACCCAAATACATCTAAGCTTTAACTAACAAAATTTTAACTTAAGAAAAAAAATAATATAATCAAAAAATACTTTAATTTTTATATAAATAGTGTTATTAAAAAAATATTATTGAAATTATTAATGTTAATTAAAAACTAAATATCAAAATTTTATTATTTTTTATTAGTTATAAAATTATTTTTCTTTTTAATTCATTTTATAGGATGGATCACTAAAAATGAAAATGGATATATTATTTAAATTTATTGCACCCATTAGTAATACCATTATTGAACTTAGTCTTACCTTATTGCATTTATAAAGGAATAGCATACATGTACTTACAATTTATCATATATTATTTTATTTTCATAATGGAAGATTGCCTTATCATATTCTAGGGTTGTTATATTGTAAATGTCCTATTGTTGTGGATGTTTCAACTTTAAACTATAAACACCATCATTTAAAAATATTAGTAAATATTTTAGGTATATGTTTTTTCAGTGACTTTTAACACTTTTCTTTGTTATAATTTTAATAGATTTTTAAACAAATATATGCATATTTGTTGTTAGTCATTTTGAAAATGTATCTTTGAAATGTATGTGTATTATTTTACATAAAGAAATTGAAAATAAATAAATATATTTAATTTAGGTCATTTTATGATGGTAAGTACCCTCGCATGGGGTGCCAAGTGACCAACATGCAGATAGATGACTTAATTACATATGTCTCCTCCCTTACATCCAGATCTGGTAGGATGGGTGACATTCAAAGCTCATACGAGCATGCAAGGAAACTCTCTCATTCTCATTTAATAGATCCTTCAATGAAGTAGAGTTGGTAGACTGTGATGGGTACATGACACATGCGCAAGGTCCCTTCATCTCCAGTGGTGCCTCTCCATTTACTCTAGGTTTTTTATGGTTCTTTTCGTTTGAATTTGGTTCAGTTCTTTTGTTTTGGCTCTGCTCCATTCGTTCTCCTCCCCCATATGCAAGTTTTTGGCCCTATTAGAGTCTGGATTGTCTACATGAGCATGCCTCAAGAGTGAGACAAGCCCAAGATATGGCCCCCTTATAATATCTTCGACATCGGGAAAATAATGATCCGCAACTTCTCCCAAGCGCCTTCGACTTCTTTGGCCCATCGAGACAAGGGGACCCACGAGCCTCGAATGGCCATTGTGGAATAAGAAATTCCAGCAACGTCGATTATCATTATGTCAACCTCCCTTCTATACACTGTTCCAGACCCCCATGACCCAAAGTATTTAAGATTTATTTAATACTTTATCATTACAATTTAGATTTTTGTGAGAATGTGAATTAACCTAGTTTTATTTCAGTGTCTATGTAGACTTATGACGGACTTATCAAAGAAAAGGATAAAGAGATTAAATAATTATTTCAAGTATGATCACTCATGAGAGTGACAAAGAAAGCATAATGTAAGTAAACAAGTATCGGAAGAAAGAACTTATGACGTGACTTGCAAAAGTTAGACAACACGAGAAGGACGTATGATATGGTGATAGTCGGTAAAGAGAAAACAATATCCAGTACTTATATAGGAGCAGGAGGCTCCTAAAGATGCAAATCATAAATATTCAAGATGAAGAAAAGGATGGATACTCAGATATAGTGGATGATATGCAGGTAACTACAGGTTGCTCCAATATCGTTCTTATAGATGCAGAGGGGGCAGGTTGATCCAGTATGAAGACAAAAAGAAAGAAATATTCAAACTCAAGAAGGCACCCAAGATATGACTAGAAGCTATTAGCTTGGTGCAAGAGGGAGCCATGTCTCTGAGTTCGAAATATCTTGATTTGATGTAGATAGAAAAGCATATGGATGGTGTCCAGATATTTTGATCTAGATTAAAGATATCCAGTAGATGGATGGTTCCCAACAGATGGGTAGCATGGTATTATACCTTTGAAATATTTTGGACCATAAGAGATTTTTTTAGATCCCATAGCTAGACCTTTGTAGAGAAGGAAGAGACCTTCGTAGAGAAGGAATGAGCATTCCCACAAGTATACCTTCATAGAGAAGGAATGAGAAATCCCATAGGTAGACCTTTGTAGAGAAGGAATAGACCTTCGTAGAGAAGGGGAATGAGAAATTTGCCAAGGTTGGCCTCTGTCCAAGTGTTGAGTTTTGGATACTCTAGGGACATGCTAGAATACCCTCGTAGAGAGGGGTGTGACAACCCTCGTAGAGAGGAATGTGGATGTTTCTCCAAGGTGCACTGGTTAGATACTCTCCTCTAGCCAAGGATTAAGTATCCTAGAACACAAACCTTGACCATGTGTAATGGTTAGTTGGCTATTGAGGTTTGTGTTGTGATCCTGCGTGGATCATGGAAAGGGAGTCTAGTCTTGCCCACGCTATCATCTTAGCTTCTCTAGCTCATGTGGGATGACTAGGAGTGAAGCTATGGTAGTAGTCCACCCCAGTGGATGGTAGAGATATATGACTACAAGAGAAGGGAGAACATAAAAGGAAAGGAAAAACTCACAAGACATCTTCTGTGTGAAGATAAGAAGTAAGTATATTTTGCATGAAGACGAAAGAAGGAAAGAGTATATTTTGCACGGAGATAAGGAGAACAAAACTTTCAATGATTTATAGATATGCCAATCAATGATCATGATGCCAGATGACAAAGTTAATCCATTTAATGATGTTACCCAGTTGATGATGTTACCTAGTTGATGATGTTATCTAGTTGATGTTGTTATCCAGTTGATGATACTTCCCAGTTGATGATGTTATCCAGTGGATGTTGTTACCTAGTTGATGTCAACATCCAGTGATCTGTCAAAAGATAAAGAATATCCTTCTTGTTAAGAGGGAGTTTTAAAATATTGTGTAACTGAAAAGAATATTCTTATCCCCTTTTGTGGATAAAGATAAAATATATTTATTATTGATTAGAACAATCCCCTTTTGTGGATTTATCATGTCAGTTCCCCAGAATATATTAATATGCTAAATAAGAAGTCGGCCCCATAATATATTAAAGGTGGTTATAACCACCCGGAAGAAGAAGTTGTCCTTGTCAGTGAAGACACACTTCCACATGTGCCAGAATTGTATAAATAAGAGAGGCCAGTGCCTCATTTGAACACACACTCATCTCACTCATCTAGTGAGGAAGTTTTGAAGGAAGTTGCAGTTGTCGGTTGATCGAAGAAGGAAGAGAGAGAGGCGTGTTGCTTAGTGTTGGATATTCTATGTTTCCTAGTTCATTATCTTGGCATTGTATTGTCTATATATATTAAATAATTTTTGGCTGGGTTTTCTTCCCCTTGAGGGTTTCCGAGGATAAATTCTTTTGTAATCCTGTCATTGTGTTTCTCTCAGTGATCCTGTTTATTCTATTGTTATCTACTAAATTGAAAGTAACCTAATAATAGAAGAAACTTTAACATGAATGCTATGGGGGAATCATAAAATGTTATTTTAAGAAACGACATATCCCTTTAATCAATAAAACAATTAGGAGAGGGCAATACTTCTTAGTTTTATTTTTAGAAAACTAAAACACAATATTGAATAAGTAACAGACCCATACATGCCCAAATTCTTGTAACATTAGGATAGTGATAAAATTTAAACATATAAAAGTGCATACCTCTAGAAGCAACAGAACCATCCGATAGCAGCAACAGATAATGACGAACTCAAAAATTTCAAAGTGATCAAAATTGAAATCTAGAGGTAGATCGAGATGCGTTAGGTTAAGGCACATTAGGAAAACCAAGAATTAGTCCCAATACTTCTGTTAGGACCCTATAGTTTATAGGGAAATCCATATTCTGACTGTTATCTATTTCAGGCATTATTTTATTGCTCACAACGCACAAAAAAGATGTAAAAATGACAGAAATCTCTCAATTCACCTCAGTTGTTATCACACGGGACTTTTTGTTTTCGGTCGCTAAAGACTGGAGTTTCATGTTATGTTAGGTACCGGAAGAGAGAGCTTTCGGTCACTTAGAAACCAATTTTTATGTACCCCTAGCGACCGAAAGCCTATAGCTAGATTAAAAAATGGCTCTCTGATCTTCATATTCATCATCCTGGCCTTTGTATTTCTGTCATTTCTGAGGTGTTCTGGATTTTTTTCGAGTTTTCTAGCCCTTGGACACATCATGGGGCAGATTCTTTAGTTTTCAATGCATTTGATGGTTTTTGATCTTTTTCACTAAATTTGGGTTTTGTCTTATGTGTTTTTCATCAAAACCTATCCCGGAGGCCAAGTTTATGGTCCCGCTCCGCACTCTAGCACCTGCACAAGAACACAACACGATCTTAGTAAGTGCCTAGCAAGCCATGCAGGGCCAAAGTTCCACTAAGTCTACTGGCCAAGCGCAAAGCCCCATCATCATAGCCTCTAGCTCATCATCGATATAGTATGGATGCAATGTTGTATATAACATCCATAAATGTGTTTGTGGGACGCATGTCGATAAAAGCCTAAGAATAAAAATGACACACACACAGCAAAACGTTGTATAAGCACCACTTGCCATTTCTTTCAGTTTTTGCATGGAGATCTTCGTCACCTATCATGCCTGTATGTAGACTTCATTCAACGATTCAGCCCAGGAGATGTCTAGCAGTCAAAAGATTCAATGGTTTACTCCATTAAAGGCACAGGTAACAACTATAGTTCGCCATTGAACGAGCAGTTGATCAGTTCCCCTGGGGTGGAATGAAATTATCAGTTAAATAAGAATCATAGGTTATGTGTGTCGATTGAAAGATCCGTTTTCATAATTTTGGAGGTGGACTGATGGTAACTTATTCCTTATCTAACACCATTATTTTCCCAGGTTCCACGCATTTTCACCTTTATCTCAGTGTTCTTTCTTCCTTATCGTGGCGTTTGCCAAAGTTTCACGTGATATGTTGGGTGTATAAGATCATGGAACCTACCATTGGTACATCATCTACAAGATATCTCCAGTAGCAAACCAGTTCACAAGACACTCGACAGAGACAACCAGAATCGCATCAATTTTGCCTAGATTTATGTTACACACTGCCAGATCATTTCTCATGACTCCTAGTCAGATTTAGGGATGATTCTCATTTATTTCACACTGGAAGATAGTTGTTTCTTATTGTAAACCTCATCAAGGATATAAATCCTAATTTGAGGGATTTGGTTGTAACGCTCTCGATTTTATGTTTAGATAGAGGACACATGTCTTTTTCTAGGGGGTTCTTTGTATTTTGAATTTTATCTGAGTGATTCGAGGTGAGGGTTAAAAGACATATTTTATTATATTTTCTTGAGGAAGAGGGGGTCAACCTGGGAGGAAGTGGATTTCTTTTTCTAGACTATGGGCCTTGCCATTCCAGAATTTTTTTTTCTGTAATCTTGAAATGATCGATCAATAATAGGCAAGTTGTTGACAGGATTCTTGTGCGGAGGTGTTGGTGGAATTTCCTTTTCTCTGTTAAGTGTTTTTCCAGTTATCATTTCATTTGTTTTCAAATTCATATTGTCAAAGGAGAAATTATAGATCATAATTTATTGGAGAAATACTTTGCATATATTCTTTGATAATGTTTATGTTTCTCTTATAAAAACTCAGTTTAGGAATTCTTAAATGCTCCTTTGCTTGTCTTTTTTCTCTCCCATTTCTCCCTCATTCGACACCATTAAAACTTAATTCAATCCAACATTTCCACTACCTTGCCTTGTGTAGGAGATTTGTCTATATCTAAGAGTGAGTCATATATTTAAGCGTAGACCCCATTTTCCCAATGGCCCTCCTCACTGTCCCAACCCAACCATTTAAAAACCAAAAAAATTGATCCCTCATAACTAGCCTAATATCTTATTCCAAACCAAGTTAAAACACACACACATAGCCCTCTATGAGTCTTGGAAGGATAGATCCAAGATTCCAAGTAGTTGAAACAGTTACCTCCGCCAATTTCTTCTTCAGCCGAGAAATTACAGAGTGATAACTTTTTGGCGACTGTACTGGGGAAACTTTCTGAAACAGTGCACTTCAAGTTTAAGTTTTGAGTTCTAATGGTGAACATAAGCCAAAAACATGAAGGCTATAGCATTCACCTGGCGAATCCATGGTTCAATATCCCGAGCTTCAAAGTTCAAAGCAACTTCACTGCCAAAGAATCCATATTTTAGAGCATTGATGGTGATCCAAGATGACGGGGTATGTGGCAAACACTCTATCTGTTGAACTATTGCAAACTTTGAGGGTTGAGCTAGTAGAATTTCATATTGATGTTATTTTATCAAAAGCAGTGTTTCTTTGTTTAAAATCCAGTCGATTCACACCTGAAGGTAAAAGTTGTTTTCCTGGTTTAGTTTCTGAAAGATTAAAAAACGAATTTGAACTATTGGATGTTGGATTTGAGTCATATGATTTCCAAGATCCTAAACAATTCTTGGAAAGTATTCCTCCTCCAAAAAGAGAAGGAATTGTTATACATTTTGACTTCCAGATAGAGGAAGGATATAGTTGTGAGCTTGATTTTGTAGAGATGGAATCAAGGATCAGCCTTGATGAAGAAATTGAAGAGGCTACCCATGATCAACTTGTCATTGAGAGCATAAAAGGTATATCAATAAATTATGAATTTATCAATCCTGTAGTTGATTATATGAAGGATATTTCTAGTTGCATTGTGCACATCCATATGCAGTTGCCATTACATTGCAAACCTTGGTTTTTCTGGATAGAAGGACAAATTGTTTCTCAATTTTTTTTAATAAATAGTCAAGAAGTCAATGTATATAATCAATTGCTTGACTGGGTGCACTGGTACTATTGTATAGTTTAGAACAACAAAATTATCAATAGAGTAGAGTAGGTAGGAGTGTGCCAATAAGCTCAATAGGATGAGCACTTCTTTCAGTTCAGTTTTTCATAGTTTTATTTTCAGTTTGGTTTGCAGCCCTTAGATTTGTAACAAGTACAAGAAATGGGTACATGATTTCATTTTACAGTCTGGGGATAGCCCAATGATCAGTTGGTCTACGAAACACAAAGTCTTATGAATTCTTGACACCTCCCAAGGATTTTCCATCCCCAGATGGAGCCTATGTTAGGACCCTATAATTTATAGGGAATTCAATATTCTGACTATTATCTCTTTCAGGCATTACACTATTTCTCACAATGCACAACAAAGATGTAAAATATAAAAAAATCTCTCAATTCACCTCAGTTGTTATCACACATGAGTTTTTGTTTTTGGTCGCTAAAGAGTAGAGTCTCATGCTATGTTAGCTACCAAAAGAGAGAGCTTTCGGTCGCTTAGAACCCTATTTTTGTGTACCCCTAGCGACTGAAATTTGGTATCTAGATTAAAAAATGGCTCTTTGATCTTCATATTCATCATCCTGGCCTTTGTATTTCTGTCATTTCTCAAGCGTTCTGTAATTCTTTTGAGTTTTCTAGCTCGTGGACACATCATGGGGTAGATTCTTTAGTTTTCAACGCATTTGATGGTTTCTAACTTCTGCACTAAATTTGGGTTTTGTTTTATGTGTTTTTCATCAAAACCTATCCTGGAGGCCAATTTTACGCTCTCGCTCTATGCTCCATTACCTTCACAAGACCACAACACGATCTTAGTAAGCGCCTAGCGAGCCACACAGGGCCAAAGTTCCACTAAGTCTATGAGGCAAGCACCAAGCCCCATCATCATAGCCTCTCCCTCATCATCTATATAGTATGGATGCAACACTGTATATAACATCATAAAATGTGTTTGTGGGACGCACGTGGATTAAAGCCCATGAATAAAAATGACACACGTAGGAAATTGATGTATAAGCACCACTTCTCGTTTCTTCTGGTTTTTGCATGGATATCTTTGTTACTTGTCATGCCTACATGAAGACATCATTCAACGATTGATCATAGGAGACGTCTGGCAGTAAGAAGATTTAGTGGTTTACTCCATTAAATGCATAGGTAATAACTTTGGTTCACCATTGAACGAGCAGTTGATCAACGCCCCTAGGGGTGGAACAAAATTATCAGTTAGAGAAGAATTAGAGGTTCTAAGTGTTGATTGAAAGATCTGTTTTCATGATTTGGGAGGTGGAATGGTGGCAACTTATTCCTTATCTAACAACATTATTTTCCTAGGATCCATGCATTTTCACCTTTATCTCAACGTTCTTTCTTCCTTATCGTGGCTCTTTGTGAGAGGTTGACGTGATATGATGGGTGTATGAGATCATGGAACCCGCCATCGGTACATCATCTGCAAGATATCTCCAGCAGAAGACCAGTTCACAAGATACTCGGCGGAGACAACCAGAATCGCATGAATCTCGCCCAGATTTATGTTACACACCACCAGATCATTTCTCATGACTCCTAGTCAGATTTAGGGATGATTCTCATCTATTTCACACTGGAAGATAGTTGTTTCTTATTGTAAAACTCATCAAAGAGATAAATCCTAATTTGAGGGGTTTAGTTGTAATGCTCTCGATTTTATGTTTAGATAGAGGACACTTGTCTTTTTTTGTGGGGTTCTTTGTATTTCAAATTTTATCTGAGTTATTCGAGGTGAGGGTGAAAAGACACATATTATTATATTTTCTTGAGGAAGAGGGGGTCGACCTGGGAGGAAGTGGATTTCTTTTGTTGGACAATGGGCCTTGCCATTCCATAAAGTTTTTTCTGTAATCTCGAAATGATTGATCAATAATAGGCAAGTTGTTGATAGGATTCTTGTGCGGAGGTGTTGGTGGCATTTCCTTTTCTCTGTTAAGTGCTTTTCTAGTAATCATTTCATTTGTTTTGAAATTCTTATTGTCAAAGGAGAAAATATATAGCATAATTTGTTGGAGAAATACTCTGCATCTATTCTTTGTTAATCTTTATGTTTCTCTTCTAAAAACTCAGTTTAGGAATTCTTAAATGCTCCTTTGCTTGGCTTTTTTCTCCCCTATTTCTCGCTCATTCGACATCATTAAAACTTAATTCAAGACAAAATTTCCACTACCTTTCCATGTGTAGGATATTTGTCTAGATCTGAGAGTGAGTGATATATTTAAGCGCAAAACCTATTTGCCCAATGGCCCTCCTAGTTGTCCCAACGCAACCATTTAAAAACAAAAAAAAAACTGATCCCTCATAATTAGCCTAATATCCTATTCCAAACCAAGTTAAAACACAGAGAGAGAGCCCACTCTGAGTCTTGGAGGGATAGATCCAAGATTCCAAGCGGTTGAAACAGTTACCTCTGTCAATTTCTTCTTCAACCGAGAAATTACAGAGTGATAACATTTTGGCGACTGTACTAGGGAAACTTTCTACAACGGTGCACTTCAAATTTCAGTTTTGAGTTCTAATGGTGAAAAGAAGCCAAAAACAGGAAGGCTGTACCATTCACCTAGTGAATCCATTCTTCAAGATCTCGAGCTTCAAAGTTCAGAGCAGGTTCACTGCCAAAGAATCTAGATTTCAGAGCATTGATGGTGATCCAAGATGACGGGGTATGTGGAAAACACTCTATCTGGTGAACTATTGCAAACTTTGAGGGTCGAGTTAGCAAAATTTCATATTGATGATATTTCCTCAAAAGTAGTGTTTCTTTGTTTAAAATCAAGTCCATTCACAACTGAAGGTAAAATTTGTTTTCTTGGTTTAGTTGCTGAAAGCTTAAAAAACGAGTTTGAACTATTGGATGTTGGATTTGAGTCATATGATTTCCAATATCCTAAACAATTCTTGGAAAGTTTTCCTCCTCCAAAAAGAGAAGAAATTGTTATAACATTTGACTTTCATATAGAGGAAGGACATGGTTGTGATCTTGATTTTGTAGAGCTGCAATCAAGGATCAGCCTCAATGAAGAAATTGAAGAGGGTATCCAATAACAACTCGTCATCGAGAGCATAAAAGGTATATCAATAAATTATGAATTTATCGATCCCGTAGCTGATTATATGAAGGATATTTCCTGTTGCATTGTGCACATCCATCTGCAGTTGCCATTACACTGCAAACCTTGGGTTTTCTGGACAGAAGGACAAATTGTTTCTCTAATATTTTTAATAAACAATCAAGAATTCAATGTATATAATTTATTGCTTGACTCGATGCATTGGCACTATTGTATCATTTAGAACAATGAAACTATGAATAGATTAGAGTAGGTAGGAGTGTGCCAATAATGTCAAGAAGATGAGCGCTTCTTTTAGTTCTATTTTTCATAGTTTTATTTTTCAGTTTGGTTTGCATCCCTCATATTTGGAACGGGTACTAGAAATGGGTACAAGATTTCATTTTACAGTCTCGGGAGAGTCCATTGATCATCAAGTCTGTGAAACTCTGAGTTTTATGAATTCTTGACACCTCCCAAGGAGTTGCCATCCCCATATGGAGCCTATGTTAGGACCATATAATTTATAGGGAAATCAATATTCTAACTATTATCTATTTCAAGAATTACGCTATTTCTCACGATGCACAACAAAGATGTAAAAGAACAAAAATCTCTAAATTCACCTCAACTGTTATCACACAAGAGTTTTTATTTTTAGTCGCTAAAGAGTAGAGTCTCATGTTATGTTAGCTACCAAAAGAGAGAGCATTCGGTCGCTTGGAACCCGATTTTTGTGTACCCCTAGCAACCATAATCCTGTAGCTAGATTAAAAAATGGATCTCTGATCTTCATATTCATCATCCTGGTCTTTGTATTTCTATCCTTTCTCATTCGTTTTGGAATTTTCCAAGTTTTCTAGCTCGTGGACACATCATGGGGCACATTCTTTAGTTTTCAATGGATTTTATGGTTTTTGAGCTTCTTCACTAGATTTAAGTTTTGTTTTATGTGATTTTCATCAAAACATAGCCCGAAGACCAAGTTTATGCTCCCGCTCTGTGCTCCAACACCAACAAAAGACCACAACACGATCTTAGTAAGCACCTAGCGAGCCACATAGGTCCAAAATTCCACTAAGTCCATGGGCCAAGCACCAAGCCCCACCATCATAGGCTATGGA
The DNA here is from genome assembly GCA_009831015.1 of Picea engelmannii. Taxonomy (NCBI): domain Eukaryota; kingdom Viridiplantae; phylum Streptophyta; class Pinopsida; order Pinales; family Pinaceae; genus Picea; species Picea engelmannii. Next base: position 41,953 of record ML838870.1, read on the forward strand.
TCATCATATATATAGTATGGATGCAACACCATATATAAGATCATAAAATGTGTTTGTGTGACACATGTGGATAAAAGCCCAGAAATAAAAATGACACACACAATGGAAAATGCTGTCTAAGCACCATTTGTTGTTTCTTCCAGTTTTTGCATGGAGATATCCGTCACCTATCGTGCCTACATGCAGACATCATTCAACGATTCATCCTAGGAGACGTTTACTCCATTAAACGGGTAGGTAACAACTCCAGTTCGCCATTGAACGAGCAATTGATCAGTGCCCCTTGGGGTGGAACAAAATTATCAGTTAGAGAAGAATCAGAGGTTCTGTGTGTCATTTGAAATATACGTTTTCATCACTTGGGAGGTGGACTAGTGGTAAATTATTCCTTATCTAACACCATTATTTTCCCAGGTTCCACACATTTTCACCTTTATCTCAACGTTCTTTCTTCCTTATTGTGGTTCTTTGCGAGATGTTGACGTGATATGATGGGTGTATGAGATCATGGAACCCACCAACGATACATCATCTGCAAGATATCTCTAGCAACAGTCCAGTTCACAAGACACTCGACAGAGACAACTGAAATCAGACGAATCTTGTCCAGATTTCTGTTACGCACTGCTAGATCATTTATCACCACTCATAGTCAGACTTAGGTATGATTCTCATCTATTTCACAATGGAATATAGTTGTTTCTTATTGTAAAACTCATCAAAGAGCTAAATCCGAATTTGAGGGATTTGGTTGTAATGCTCTAGCGGGTTCTTTGTATTTCGAATTTTATCTCAGTGATTCAAGGTGAGGGTGAAAAGACATATATTATTATATTTTCTTGAGGAAGAGGGGGTCGATCTGGGAGGAAGTGGATTTATTTTGCTGGATCATGGGCCTTGCCATTCCAGAAAGTTTTTTTCTGTAATCTCGAAATGATTGATTAGAAATAGGCAAGTTGTTGACAGGATTCTTGTGCGGTGTTATTGGTGGCATTTCCTTTTCTCTGTTAAGTGTTTTTCTAGTTATCATTTCATTTGTTTTCAAATTTTTATTGCCAAAGGATAAATTATAGAGCAAAATTTATTGGAGAACTCATTTTAAGAATTCTTAAATGCTCCTTTGCTTGGATTTTTTCTCCCCTATTTCTCCCTCATTCGACAACATTAAAACTTAATTCAATCCAACATTTCCTATACCTTTCCCTATGTAGTAGATTTGTGTATATCTAAGAGTGAGCCATATATTTAAGTGCAAACCCCATTTTCCCAATGGCCCTCCTGGTTGTCCCAACCCAACCATTTAAAAATAAAAAAATCCAATCCCTCAAAACTAGCCTAATATCCTATTCCAAACCAAGTTAAAACACACAGAGAGAGCCCTTTCTGAGTCTTGGAGGGCTAGATCCAAGATTCCAAGTGGTTGAAATAGTTACCTCCATCAATTTCTTCTTCAACTGAGAATTACAGAGTGATAACAATTTCATATAAACTTTTAGTGCAACTTTAATTTCAACAGGTGTTGGCAGTAAAACTGGAGCTGCAACTAGCACTGTAACTGGTGTTGCAACTAGTACAAATAAATTGGCGCAAACCAGCTGGCACAGAGAAATTGACATGAAGAAACTAGAATGAATGAAGTGGAACTAAGGAACTAGCATGAAGGAACTCGAACTATAACTGGAATTATGCTACAATGATCTTAAGAGAGAGATATGGATCTACCTTTCAGTGGTTAGATTATTCTTAATATGTTGTGGGCCCATAACCTGTTAGAATATTGTGCTTGTTTAACCATAGACAATATCACAATATT
>ML838872.1:3646-43763 GCA_009831015.1 Picea engelmannii
GATGTAAGTCACTTCCGTGTATTTGGCAGTATAGCATGGGCTCACATTCCTGATGAGAAAAGGAAAGCATTGCAGCCTAAAAGTGAGAAGTGTATATTTGTTGGTTATTCTGAAGATGTCAAAGGTTACAGACTTCTTCAATCACATTGTAATGAAATTTTTATTAGAAGAGATGTTAAATTTGATGAAAATATCTTGGCCTACAAGCCTAATTCGGTGTTTGTGCCTTCTTTGTCCTACGAGCCTAATTCGGCGGTTATGCCTTCTTCAGCCTGCGAGCCATCTTCGACATTTGTGCCTTGTTCTAATCTGGTTTATTCTTCAGATGATGACAGTGAGGATGAAAATTCAACTTCACCTTCTCACTCTCCTCCAGATGAGTCCTTTGAACCTAAACCAACACCAACTCTGCCTCTTCCTAGATGGGTCCATTCAACACGAGAAGCAGTTGGTGATCTTGTCGGTGATCCTTCAGATCAACGTCGGACACGTTCACAGTTCTAGTGAGCCTCTTCTCTTTTGGCTCAAGTTTTAGAAACTCATGATCCAGAAACATTTGCAGAAGCTTCAGGTCATCCAGATTGGGATGCAATAATGAATGAAGAGTATCATTCTTTAATGGAAAACGATACTTGGGATATTGTACCTCTTCCAAAAGGAAGAAAACTTGTTAGATGCAAATGGGTCTATGGAACTAAGTATGTATCATATGGAAGTGTTGAAACACACAAGGCTCGGTTAGCTGCCAAAGGATTTTCCCAAGTTGAAGGAATTGACTATAATGAAACCTTTTCCCCTGTAGCCAAAATGAATTCCATCCGCCTTGTTCTTTCCCTTACTGCCTCACATAAACGGGAGGTCCACCATATGGATGTTAAACCTTCCTTCTTGCATGGATATTTGCAAGAATAAATCTACATGGAACAACCTCCTGGCTATGTCCAAAATAACTCTAGCCTTGTTTGTCGCCTCAAGAAATCTCTTTATGGTCTCAAGCAAGCTCCTCGAGCTTGGTATGCCAAAATGGATAGCTTTCTTATTTCCACTGGATTCTCTAGATGCCATTATCATCCTAATGTCTATAGCAAGAATGTAGGAAGCCATCTCATAATCCTTTTCCTTTATGTTGATGACCTTATCCTTACTCGTGTTGAAATATTGTAACTGCTAAGAGTATTCTAATTATTATTGATGTATTATTTATTAGATCAATCCCCTTTTGCAGATTGATCATGTTGGATATTGTAAATGACCAAATCCCCTTTTGCAGATTGGTCAAACCCTAATAGTAATACGTAGAATGAGAATTTGGCCCCCAGATTAATTAAAGGTGGTTATAACCACCTAGATTGAGAAGTTAGCCTTGCTAGTGAAAAGAGACCTCACTCCAGCGCATGCCAGATTGTATAAATAAAGAGGCTAGTGTCTCATTTGGACACACACTCACTTGTTCATCAGAGCGCAAGTTCGGAGCTGCAGTTGGAGAAGAAGGAAGAGAGAGAGAGAGGCGTATTCTTGGAAGAGGACTTTCTGTATTTGTTTGAGTTATCTCTTGACATTGTATTGGCTATCTATATTAAGGAAGTTTTTGTTGGGTTTTCTCCCCCATGAAGGTTTCCTAGGATAAATGATGTGTCTCTTGTGATTGTGTATTTCTTAGTGATCCTAGCTATGCTATGGTTATCTAGTAAATTGAAAAGAAACCTAATAATAGCTTAAACCTTAACATGGTATCAGAGCTAGTTGAAGAGAGCATCTTTCACAAGAGGGAGAAAAATGTCACTATTTTCGTACATGCAAATTAGGGATTTTTATTGAAGAATAATTTCAACCCCAAAACCATCTAGAAAAGTGCGCCCTTCCTCAAGGATCACTTTGTCATCCTCAGCGCAAATTTTCAATGGCTAGATCTCTCGTAAAGTGAAACCCTAGTTTTCACAAAGTACCAGAAGTACCATAAAACCAGAGTACCAGAAGTACCAGAGTACCAGAAGTACTAGAAAACCAGAAGCACCAATCCAAAAATCCGATGATCAAGTTTGGAGGGGTAAAGTTTGTATTTTCTGAAATCTAACCATGCCAGGCTACTTGCTTCAGCCAAGCGCACCTCCTAATAAGTTCATATTTCAATTTTGAGCATTTTCATTTTTTGGTCATTTTCCTAGCTCCAGGTAAAAGATGTTTGCAAGTACTAAGCTTGTTGACAAGCTAGAAGGTGTGGAAAACTTTCGTGCCTGGAAGTATAGGATTGGAATCATTCTTGAAGAGAATGACCTAGCAAGATTCGTCAAAGAAGAAGTACCAGAACCCGTCGATGCTGCAGAGAAAGAAAAGCACCAAAAGGACACAATAAGGGTTAAGAGAATCATTGTAGATTCTATCAAAGATCACTTGATTCCTCAAGTGTCTTCAAAGAAGACTCCAAAAGAAATGTTTGATTCCCTAACCAGATTATATGAAGGAAAGAACATAAACCGGAAGATTAATCTAAGAACTCAACTCAAGAATACAAGGATGCAGAAAGGAGAAGCGATCCAGGAATATTTATCCAGAATATCTAAATTCAAAGAATAGTTAGAAGTTATTGGAGATACTATAGACGAAGACGAACTCATAATGATGAACCTTAATGGTCTCACAATACCTTGGGATGCATTCATCCAAACTATTTGTGCTAGAAAGGAGAAACTAAAATTCGACAGTCTTTGGGAAGAATGTATTCAAGAAGAATCGAGAGTAGCTAGCCAACAAGCTTTACTATCTAGAGATGAATATCAAGCCCTAGCTACTCACACTAAATGAGGAAGAAAGAAGTCTTACTTCCAGAAAGAAACTCATAAAGAGTCTCACCCCCAAAACAAATTCATACATAAAGAATCTCAACCTAAGAGGTTCCATAAGAAAGGACAAAGAAAAGAAAGAGACTTATCATCTTGCCAATGCTACCATTGTGACAATATGGAACATATTGCGAGACATTGTCCATCTAGATGAGAAGAATACAAGAGGAAAAATAAGAGGCACCATGCCCATGCGGTTGAAGATGAAGAGCCACCCGCAAATATGATAAGAGAACACATTGAAGACTATGTCTTAATCTCGGCCCTCTCAGGATCAGTATCACTTGGAGAGGACACTTGGCTCATTTATAGTGGTGCTTCCAAGCACATTATAGGTCAAAGAGATATTCTCTCTTGCCTTTCAGAAAATATTTTTTCTCATAAAGTTGCACTTGGAGATGATTATCAATACCCTATCAAGGGAGTGGGAGAATCAAACTACAAGCTTAATTCAGGGACTCCAATGAAGATGAAGGACGTACTCTATGTACCAAGTTTGACAAAGAACCTACTCTCCATATCAGCTTTAGAAAAGAAAGTCTTGATAATTGCCTTTATAGATAGATAATTTCTTATGTGGGCTAAGGGAAAAAGCATGAACGAAGCAATCATCATTGGAAAAGAAGAAGGTGGCTTGTATAAGCTAAAGGGTCACTCAGAAGCTACCATGACGCATGCCATTGAGAATCCATGTGAACATTGGCATAGAAGATTATCCCACATCAACTACAAGGCATTACCGTATGTATGCAAGGCAGTCACAGGTCTACCAGAACTCAAGGTTGACCATGAAGGTGTGTGCAATGGATGTGCACAAGGGAAGAACATCAAGAACCCTTTTCCGAAGAGAGATAGTAAAGAAGAAGGAGTCTTAGAACTCATTCACTAAAATGTGTGTGGCCCAATGCCATCATCCTCCGTCAGTGGGTATGTATACTATGTATCTTTTATTGATGATTATTCTCATAAGACCTGGGTTTACTTTTTGAAATCAAAAGATGAAGTGTTTAGTAAATTCAAGGAATTCAAATAATTGATAGAGAATCTTTCTGAAAGAAATATCAAGATACTCAGGTCAAATAATGGAGAATACACCTCAAAAGAGTTTGTAAACTATTGCAAAGTTGTCGGGATTAAGAGGGAGCTCACCACTCCTTACAATCCTTAACAAAACAATGTGGTAGAAAGAAAGAACAGAACTATAATGGAAGCAGTGAAGACCGTGATCCATGATCAATATCTTCCAATGTGCTTATGGGCAGAAGCAACAAAAACAACAGTATATGTACAAAACCGATTATCCCATAGTGCACTTGGGTTCAAGAGCCCTGAAGAGATGTTCTCTGGAAAGAAGCCAGAAGTAAGCCATCTCAAAATATTTGGCTGCCCGGTATTTGTACATATTCTAAAAGAGAAGAGAAACAAGCTGGACCCTTCAGGAAAGAAGGGAATATTTGTTGGATATTGTGAGGCCTCCAAGGCCTTCAAGGTTTATATACCAGGTCACCATCATATTGAGATCAGTAGGGATGTGACCTTTGATGAAGATGCAACACTCAAGAAATCAACAAGATGCTATCTTGAAGAAGTATATGAAGAGGAACCTGTAGCTCCCATAGTTGCAGAATCAGTGAGGGAGGTTCCCAGAGTTGCAGAACCAGTGAGGGAAGTCACAGCTTCCCCTGATGAGGAAATTATAGAAGATCGTGACATATTATAATTTCAAGAACCTCCTCAGATGACGATCTCCCATAAGAGAAAGCTTGCATGGGCTAGGGAGCTTATTCAAGATGGAAAAAAGTATGGTGTTCCCAAATGAACCACGAGACAAGTAAAGAGACCTAATCCATTCTCCAGTTATATGGATTTGATGTGTGATCTCCTAGAGAAGGAGTCTTCCTTCTTTGAAGAAGCCATTCAGAAGAAAGAATGGGTATATTCCATGACAGAAGAATACCAATCCATAATAAAGAATGATGTATGGGAAATAGTTCCCAGACCGAAGAGCAAGGATGTGGTATCTTCCAAATGGCTTTTCAAAATAAAACATTTTGTTGATGGAATTATTGAGAAGTATAAAGAAACGTTTCTCACTAGTGGATTTTCTCAAAAATAAAGTATTGACTATGAAGAGACATTCGCTCCTATATCCAGATACACTTCAATCAGAACCATCATAGTCGTTGTAGCTAAGATGAAGTGGAAGTTACACCAAATGGACGTAAATACAACTTTCCTAATGGTGTCATCGAAGAAGAAGTGTATATAGAACAACCTCAAGGATTTGAAGTTGAAGACAAGAATACTCATGTCTGCAAGTTGAAAAATGATCTGTACAGGTTAAAGCAAGCTCCTAGAGCTTGGTATGGAAGGATATATAGTTTTCTGACGAGCTTGGGCTTTACCAAGAGTAAAGATTATTCTAACCTCTACTTCAAGGTTATGAATGATGAGCCGATGATATTGTTGTTGTATGTGGATGACTTGTTATTAACTAGAGAAGAAAAGATCGTCACTGAATGTAAAAAGAAGCTTGCTGCAGAATTTAAGATGAAAGACCTTGGCCTAATGAATTATTTCTTAGGTCTTGAGGTATGGCAGAGCCCAAAGAGAATCTTCCTTAACCAAGGGAAGTATGCAGTTGAAATCCTGAAGAGATTTGATATGTTGGAGTGCAATTCCATGAATACACCCATGGAAATGAAGCTGAATCTTTTGGTCAACACTTCGTTAGAATTGATTCATGCCACATTGTAGAGATAGATCATTGGATTGTTGATGTATCTAACGAACACCAGACCAGATATTTGTTTTGTCGTGAACACCTTGAGTCAGTTTCTGGTAGAAACCAAACATGTTCACCTAGTTGCTACAAAACATGTGATGAGGTACCTTAAGGGTACATTAGATTATGGTCTCAGTTATGATGGAGATCATGATTTCACACTTAGTGGGTACACTGATTCAAATTGGGTTGGAAGTGTCTCTGATAGGAAGAGCACTTCATGATGTTGTCTTAGTTTGGGGTTGGCCATGATCTCATGGAAAAGTAGGAAGCAATCAAGTATTTCTCTCAGCACAGCGGAAGAAGAATACATTGTTGCATGTTCTGCCTGCTGTGAATCCATATGGATTTGAAAGTTGCTGACAGGTCTATTCGACCTAGAGATGGAAGCAACCATGATCTTATGTGATAACCAGAGCTGCATAAAGATAACAAAGAATCTTGTATTTCATGACAAGTCAAAACACATAGAGATCCAATATCACTACATCTGTGACATGGTGCAGAGAGGAGCCATAAAGCTCCAATATGTTAGCGTGGATGAATAGGTTGTTGATGTGTTGACCAAACCTCTATCTCAAGTAAAGTTTGAGCACTTTCGAGATAAGCTTGGTATAGTCTGGAAGGACCTCCCTCGAAAGGGGGAGTAGTGTTGTGTTGAGTTTCCAGCCTATTGCTATGATGGCAGCCTCGTGTTGATGATATTCCATCCTCGTGCTGTGTTGAGTTGCCAGCCTATTGTTGTGATGCCAAACTCGTGTTGATGATATTCCAACCTCATGCTATGTTGAGTTGCCAACCTAGTGTTGTGATTCCACCTTAATTGTTGTGTGGTGTTGTCAGCTTAATTGTTGTGTTGTGATTCCATCTTAATTGTTGTGTGGTGTTGCCAGCTTAATTGTTGTGTTGTGATTCCAGTTTAATTATTGTGTGGTGTTACCAGCTTAATTGTTATGTTGTGATTCCATCTTAATTGTTGTGTGGTGTTGCTAGCTTAATTGTTGTGATGATGTGCCAACTTAATTTTTGTGATGATGTGTTAGCCTTGTGCTATAATGATGTGCCAGCCTCGTGTTGTGATGATGTGCCAACCTCGTGCTGTGATGATCTGACCAGCCACGTGTTGTGATGATGATGTATTAGTTTCATACTAATCCATGTTGATGAAGATGATGATATCATTCTAGCTCTATGTTGTGAATGACGATGTTAATGATGAGAAAAACTTCCGATGATTTATAGATACGCCAGTCAGTCTATCAAGATGTTGTTGATGATGTTGTCCTCTCTCTCGCCTGATGTTGTTGTAGAATACCCTTGTTGTTAAGGGGGAGTGTTGAAATATTGTAACTGCAAAGAGTATTCTAATCATTATTGATGTATTATTCATTAGATCAATCCCCCTTTGTGGATTGATCATGTCAGGTATTGTAAATGACCAAATCCCCTTTTGTAGATTGGTCAAACACTAATTGTAATAGACAAAATGAGTAGTCGTCCCCCAGATTAATTAAAGGTGGTTATAACCACCAAGATTGAGAAGTTGTCCCTACCAGTGAAAAGACACCTCACTCTAGTGCCTGCCAGATTGTATAAATAAAGAGGCTAGCGCCTCATTTGGACACACACTCACTTGTTCATCAGAGCGCAAGTTCGAAGCTGCAGTTGGAGAAGAAGGAAGAGAGAGAGGCACATTCTTGGGAGAGGAATTTTTGTATTTATTTGAGTTATCTCTTGGCATTGTATTGGCTATCTATATTAAGGAAGTTTTTGCTGGGTTTTCTCCCCCATGAGGGTTTCCCAGGATAAATGATGTGTCTCTTGTGATTGTGTATTTCTTAGTGATCCTATCTATGCTATGGTTATCTAGTAAATTGAAAAGAAACCTAATAATAGCTTAAACCTTAACAACTGGTAGTGACTCAAAAATTTTAAACCATGTGAAAATCAGCCTTAAGAAGAAATTTGAGATGACAAACTTAGGCTTTTTGCACTATTTCCTTGGACTCCAAGTTTTGCAAACTAATGAAGGAATTTTTATTTCCCATTCTAAGTATGCCTGTGACCTTCTTCATTGTTTTCACATGGATGATTGTAAACCATCCCCTTCTCCCTTCCAGTATGGAGTCAAGCTTACTTCCACATGTACTTCTCCCGAAGTTGATGCCACCCTGTACCGTCAGTTAGTTGGTAGCCTCTTATACTTGACTCATACTCGTCCTAATCTTTCCTTTGTTATTGGTCTTGTTGCCCAGTATATGCAAACACCCCATGAAATCCATTGGAAAGCAACTAAAAGGATACTTCACTATGTCAGTGGTACAGTTCAGTTCAAGATACATTACAGTTCAGGGGGGACTCCTTTATTGGTTGGTTTAACTAATTCAGATTGGGCCGACGACCCTGATGATCGGAAGTCTACTGCAGGTTATGTTTTCAGCCTTGGTTTAGGACCTGTCACTTGGGCATGTAAGAAACAACATGCTATTTCAATTTATTCAGCAGAAGTAGAGTAACGAGCAATGGTAAATGCAAGTCAGGAAGCCTTGTGGCTTCGACATATCCTTTCAGAGTTTGGATTCCAGCAACAACATCCAACCAACCTTTGGTACAACAATCAGAGTGCCATCAAGCTCGCCAAAGACCCAGTTCAACATCAGCGTAGAAAACACATCGAGCTACTCATGCACTTCATCAGAAATCTCATTCATGATCAAGTTATTGAAGTGATATTTTGTCCTACAGAAGATCAAGTTGCAGAAATTTTCACAAAGTCTCTTACAGAAGTGAAGTTTTCCAAACTTCGATCTATGTTAGGAGTTCAAGAAGTTGTCATTAAGGGGGGATAGGCTCTAATGCCTCCTTTATTCTCCTATTGTGTCACTATTGTAAATCCTTCAATCCTATCCCGAGTTGTTCTTAAGGGGGGATGTTAGGATATTTAGACACTTGGGAGATAGTTAAGATCTACTTGGTCTAATGTGTCGTTAGGTAAAAGTGTGTTTCCTAGTGTGTTTCCTAGTGTGTTTCCTAGTGTGTTTCTTTGGTATGCATTAGTTTTCATTTGTAGTTAGGAAATCCGACGGTAACGATATGTTCCCGACATAGAGTGATCTGACGGTCACGATATGTTCCCGACATAGAGTGATCCGACAGTTCATACTCTCCTTGATCTTAACGTCCATTGATCCATGGCTTAACACCCAATTGGTCCATGATCTCTATTTAAATAGCATGGAGGTTCATTTTCCGATGATCGATTGTGAGAAACTCTCTTGTAAAATCTCTCTGTAATATTTTTCTTTGCATTAATAAACTTCTCTAAGTGGCCACGTTGGTTGGGGCCGTGGATGTTTCCCCATAGGGGTTTTACCACGTGAAAACATAGGTGTGTTGATCTTTGATCTGGTTATGTGAGTGGTTACTGAAGGTGTTCGTCCTCTGTTGGAATACCTGTGTTATCGAACATATATCATGATGTTTTGATAATGGTAATGTATGTTATGATGATGAAGGAACAGGGGAATATGTTGAAAACTAAACAAAGAGTTGTTAGGGGGTCCCCACCTATTAGTTAATATTTATTATACCCTTATCATTTATTATTAATATTTAATTATGAGTTGTCCCTACTTAACTAAATTTATTAGTAACCTGACTACAAATAGTTGAACTATTCAAACTACTTTTGGAAGAATAAAAAAATAATTGAAGGGACAAGCAAAAGGGAGAGAGAGATAGAGACAAAAAAAACTATGATAAGGTTTGATCTTGCTATAGAGTGAGATTACATTAATACTTCATTCATTTCTAAAATACTTAAAAGTTAACAACTTCTTGTTCATAGCAGGGTCTTACTGAAGGTGGCAATAAGGAGGACCAATAAGCATTGATTATTGACATGCTTTATCAGGTTGATCATCTATTTCTGATAGTCTGTAAATTCTTATTGGATTTATGAATTGATTTCCAATGCTAATTAGGAATTTTGTGCAGAGTCAAGATAGTGGAAAACCGTGGCTTGTTAATCCGGTTAATTTTCAGTCTTGGTTTTACTTAGAAGACACCAATTGTCTTTGTGATGATCCTTTGACTTCTAAGTATTTTTCTGGTCCTTACCCATTTTGGGTATGAAAGAATGTATTTGGTTGTATTCTAGAACTGAATGAATAAAATCACTTGATGGTTTTTAGGTCTCACTTTGGATTATATGTGTGATATCATTTCAGATTTTGTTGTTTTCATAATTGTTCATCAAACTTGTTAATGTTTTATGATATAAATATTTTTTTTATTTTTTTTATCATAATACAATATAAAAGACAACATTTATCTAAAGAACATATTTCTTGAAGGTAAATCGATATTTTTGCAAAAGGCTATAAACCTAGGGTAACAATCCTGACTATCTTTCCTTAGCCCAACAAGATTCGAAAATCTTGGTATTAGGATAGCCATTTATTTTCATCAATAGAAGGAACAACCTTAAGGAAAGGAGAAATGAAGGTAAACAGGGATCTGAAACCCTATCTCATCCCTTAAATGATTCAATGATGATGGAAATTCAAATTGACATGAGGCGGCCTTGGATTAAAATCTCTATCAAATTCCAAGGATGACGACGCGACATCAAAATTAATTCTTGCACGTGTGAGAAAGGCTCTTCTCCCACCAGTGTAATGGACATGTATTATTTCATTTGGCTATGCAAATCCAAATAGGTCTTGGACAAAGGTGTCATTCTCCATTCGGTGCGAAATATATTGGTCCAGCCCTCGTCACAGGTAGAAATCACCCTTTTCATGGAAACAGTTTTATAAATTGTAGTCTTTGTGTTTTGTTAGGCACAGGTAATTCTGATTTACATAGCTTTGGAACGCCTTCTCTCCCTGGCCTCTAGAATCAAGGAAACAAAACCCTCAAGAAAATGTTGGGAATATTCACACTTTGGCTCAATATCCCCATAGGACCAAATTACCCTCTTAACCAACTACACACCAATATTGTCCCCTCTATTTGTCATTTCTTCCTCCGCATCAAGATTAATGTGGAACACCATATTAAAAACCTTAACTTCAGGCTCTCCACTCTTTGTCTTATTAAAACCACAAGAACCTAAAATTCTTCCACCCAATCTCACATCAACATTGTTCCCTCTGTCCTTCAAATATGCCTCTTTTTCCCAAATGAAATATACAAATGTTCCCCCTTTTTTGTGTGAATTGGATACCAGATTGGAAGTGGGTATATCTTGTAAAATTGCAGTTACTTTACCTTTGACTATTGTCGGGATTAAGACTGAGACTCCATCCACCCCATAACAAGGTCACACTGGAAGAAAGTGTGGAAACCACTCACTAAAAAGATATAAATCTTGGGTTTTCAACATCCAGTGGCAAACCCCTAATCGGCCAAGAACATAAGCTCCTACAATCACAATGGATCCTCCTTGGACTGATATCAAAACAATTCTAGGAAGGCATGAGGATATGGCAAAGGGATGTAGATTGAATTATATTCAAGTGGAAAACAAGTTAAATCATGTAGACACCAAGGTGAATGGACATGAACATATAATTCTGGAATTGCTCTAGCGAGTCGAAGACTTAGAGAAAGAAAGACATGAGCCATATGATCTACAACAAGTTGTAGGAACACTCATGCAGCGAGTGGAGCATTTGGAGCTCGAATGTCACTAGTAAAGAGCAGATGCTTTGCCACATCAATCAAACACAGGTTCTATTTCATAGTAGAATCACCATCAAAATACTAAGCTGAAGTTCTAGGAGACAGGGACATTGTAGCTATGGAGATTGAGGGTCAAGAACCGAACCATGAAGAAATTAAGGGAGCACCAGATAATGAATCAATAGTATAAGCATGCATTTTCATTGTATTTTGATCTTAGGAAAATTTATAAACGTATATAGCAGTAGTACTACTCGAATCTATAAGGAGGAAATTAGTTTTGTTGAGAATAGTTCATAGCTACATACTCACTATATATAGAATCACATTTTTGTATCTATCCAGTGTGCTAGTTTTCTTCGTCTTATCTTTTTTATAAATAAAAATCTCTTCAATATCTTAAAAAAAAATAAAAAAAATACAAAGGAAATATGAATGTTTTTAACAAAGGGAATATTTGAAAATATTTAAAAAAGCAGAAGTCTTAACAAGACAAAAATGAAAGTTCTTAAGAAAAGGAGATATTTAAATTTAACAAAAGGATTATTTGAACTTAACATAGGAAATATCAGGAGGCCTTAACAAAGGAAATATGAATTTTTTTAACAAAAGGAAATATGATAAGGTAGTTCTTTTGAATTCATCGCATCAGTTTTTTAATTAAATGAATTTGCAAATCACCTCAATAAACAATCCATTCACATCAAATTCACTATGGAGGTTGAAGATAAAGGCAGTCTTCCTTTTCTAGATGTAAAGGTCACAAAAATACTTGATGGTTCCTTAGCCCACCAATTTTATAGGAAGAAAACTCACACCAAACAATACCTTCATGCTAAATCCCATCATCACCCTGCCCGAAAATTAGGGGTTCTCAACACCCTAGCTACTAGGGCCTTTAGAATATCTGATGATGAACACCTTGATGAAGAGAAAAACCACCTCCTCAAGGTTTTCAAGGATAATGGCTATAAAAAACATCAGGCGTTTAGACCCTTTCAAAATTCCTCTAAAAGACCTAGAAGTAAGGTACAAACAAATAAGGATGTGTCTGAAGTTTTCTTACCATACATACAAGGAACAAGAGACAAACTTGCTAGGATTTTGAAGAAGAAAAATATTGGAGCAACTTTCAAACCCATAAACACTATTAGGAATTCCCTTAGGTCGGTCAAAGACCATGTTGATCCCATTGAACATAAGGGTGTCTATATGATCTCGTGCTCATGTGCCAAATAATACATAGGAGAAACAGGTCGGTCCTTTAGAATTAGAATTCAAGAACATGCCATTGATATCAAGCACAATCACACTCGTCCCTCAGCTTTGGTAGAACATGTTTCTTATTTGGGTTGGTTGTCATTGATGTCAACCCTTGAAGAAAGTCCGGTAGTGAATTCTGGTAGCACACAACTTTGGGTAATGGACACAATTTTGTTTTATGTATAATGGTATGATTTTTAATATATTTGAAGGTAAGACTATTATAGATGGATGGTACATGTCATTCCATTTCTGTTGGTATGTGGAACGTCACATAACTCCTTACGGTTAGAGAATTATGGCCATGTTAAGTTGAAGAACCCTCATGAGTCATCTAGAAGCCCCAAAAGGTCAAAGTAGTCAAAGTGGATACAAAATAAATTATTTAAATAATAAAGTTAATGGAGAAATTACTAAGTGGACAAGTGGTTAGAAGTGGGTTATCCCTAAAATAAGGAAAGTGGTTTAAGATGGTTAGAAGGTAAATAATAAAGTGAAGTGATGAGTGTACTACAAGTCAAAGTGGATACAAAAAAAATTATTTAAATAATAAATTTAATGGAGAAATTACTAAGTGGACAAGTGGTTAGAAGTGGGTTAGCCCTAAAATAAGGAAAGTGGGTTAAGATGGTTAGAAGGTAACCCCTTGAGGAAGCTACATGAAAGTATAAATAAGAGGCAAAGGTCTCTCATTTAATCACCTAATTGAATATAATTGAATATCTATTTTGTGATAGGTTATTTGGGAAGGTATTATTGATAGAGAAGAGTGTGGCAGGAAAACTGCGACAAAAAAAGTGCGGCAGAAAAAGTGCAGAAAGAAAATCGCGGCAGGAAAAGTGCGACAAAAAAAGTGCGGCAGGAAAATTGTGGCAGGAAAAGTGCGGCAAGAAAATAGTGGTAGGAAAAGTGTGGCAGAAAAACCGCGGCAGAAAAATCGCGGCAACAGAACACTACAAGAAGAAAAATGTATGGTTTTCATATGTGTAGTGTTGAACTTATGAATCTAGTTGATGGTTTTCCTTGTAAATCTGTTGGATGCCCTCTTGGAAGTTTAGGGCTTGTTGTAGAACGGTTTTGAGGAAGATATATTGAAGTATATTGTGAGTTCACTTGGTTTGATTTATTGGCATATCTTGTGGTGCATTGTGAGAGACACTTGTTAGTGGTATTGGTATATGATTGGCTTATGAATGATACATCCTTGAGGCTACATAAAAGCAAGGTTATGGCACATGGTTTGATGTAAGGATTTATAGTATTTGATTATGGATAACATGATGTATTGATAGAGAAATTTTGATGGTTATATTGGTATATGGTTGAGGTACATGTTGGGTACATGGTTGAGACAAGTAGTTGATGAGTTGGCACATACATGAGGTGTATAGTTGATGATGTTGGTACATCTTGATGAGTCATAGTTTATGTGTATTTGATGCATGATTGGTACATATTTGGTGCATGGTTGATGCACTCGTTGATGGTACAGGTTGGTGCATGGTTGATGCACTTGTTTATGGTACATGTTGATTATAGGTTGTTTGGACAGGTTATTTGTATAGTTTTGGTGCATGGTTGATGCATTTGTTTAAGGTATAGGTTGAGGTACAGGTTGATGTATGGTACATGTTGGCACAGGTTATTGGTACAGGTTGTTACAGGTTGATTACAGGTTGATTTGTACATGTTTACATAAGTATATCTCACAGTGATAGTGTGACAGTGGTTCCATCATTCTACTTCTATGTCAGGGCGGTTGGACTGGGAAAGGACAGGTGGTTATAGCCACCTTCCAGTTGTATCCGGAGAACATAGGGGGTTTTAGCCTCCTTCTGGTTGTAGCCAGAGAATTGGGGATTTGGAGCTTCCCTCAGGTTGTAGCTTGAGAAACTAGGGGGGTTGTAGCCTCCTTTTGGTTGTATCCAGAGAATTGGGGGGTTGGAGCTTCCTTCAAGTTGTAGCTTGGGAAACTAGGGGGTTGGAGCCTCCTTCCAATTGAAGCTAGAAAACAAAGGAACTTGGTGCTTCCAATGAATGTAATTCTTAACGACATATAAGAAAAATAATTATGTGGTTTTCTCTCACTTTGGGTTTCCACATAAAACATTGGTGTACTGTGTATGTGTGCGATTGCTCGTTTGTTCGTTGTTTATTTACTCTGCAACTATTTGATGATAATGCTACAATGATAAAACACTTGCATTTTATGGTGAAAAAATGATTAAATTTCTCTATTACTGATTCACCCCCCCTCTCAGTAATCCAATAGAACATTCAGACAAAACAAAACATCATATTTGTATTGAAGAGGCCAAAATTCTTGCTAAGGTAGATCACTATCACAATAGAAAATTTAGGGAAGCCATCGAAATTGAAAAACAAGATAACAATCTAAACAGAGATGATGGTTGGAATATTAGTCAAAATTGGATCCCAACACTAACCACAAGGACATATTATAGAAATTAATTAGTAATAATTGATTATTAATATTTTTAGGTCTTATATATATTTTTAATAAGTCGACGCTTTACTAAAAAAAAAATCATATTTATACATCTGATGATTTTTTAGATTTCCCTCATATCTTAAAACTCTTCCTGGTGATGGACCACATTTGTTTGGTCTGAAATGTTGAATAAAAAACTGATGTGATGAATCTGAAAGAACTACCTTATCATAACGCCAGTCGCAAAAGTCTCATAACTGAAAAAAAGGAAATATTTTAATTTAACATAAGAAAGTTTTTCACAAATAAAATATTTGAAAAAGAAAAGGTCTTAACAAAAGAAATTTGAAAGTTTTTAGCAAAAAGAAATATTTAAATTTAACAAAAGAATGATTTAAACTTAACAAAGGAAATATGTGGAGGTCTTAAGAAAGGAAATATGAAAGTTTTTAACCAATGAAATATTTGAATTTAATAGAAGAACTATTTAAACTTAACAAAATAAAATATGTGGAGGTCTTAACAAAGAAAATATGTTAGATAATTTTCTAGATAAAGATTATGTAGGAGTGTTACACATCAAAATTACTCACTTCAATGATGACCCATTGTCGTCATTGCTAGTGTCACAAACATCATACTGTCATATTGCCTATGGCGTGTCTCTAACGACATCATAAGGACGCTTAAGACACCTTCAAAGACTGGTTTAAGAAGGAGAAATCATTTGATGAAGAGTACAAAGCATTTTCCATGAAGAAAACCACTCAAAAATGATTTTTGGAAGGAAGCACTCCTCTGCCCACTGTTAGGGAGCGTCGGTTCTCCCTAGCCTTCTTTGGGGGAGCGTTGAAACGCTCTGTGCACCGTTTTGGCGGAGCGTTTCCGTTTCTAAGAGAATTTTGGTTTGTTGAGATAAATTAGGGAAGAATCCCCTCAATATTTGAAGTTGGTTGGATTCGAAGCCGAGGTCAAGGCATGATCTTAGGGAAGATCCACAACTGAAGGAAAGGAATCCTCAACTTATCCCAAAGATCTCTCAAGTGGTTAGGTCTCTCCAAGCTTATATAAGGAGGCATTCTCATGGTGAAAAAGATATAGAGATTGAGAGATATGAAACTTATGATCTCATGAGTGGTATTGATATGGAGACAATTGTGAAGTATCAAAATTATGATCTCATAAGGAAGGTATCAAGTGAAGCATCAACATTCTGTGTGTGGATTATTTGAGCAAGGGTCTGGACAAAGAGAGCTTGGTGAATTTGTTGCACCTACATCCATGGCTGTAAGCATCTCACTTTGTTTTCATTAATATAAATCTATGTTTGGCCTATTTCCTTTAAAGTTTGTGTATGTTTGATGAACTTGTTTCTTTCATAGATCCATTATGAAGCTAATCATGGTAGAGTAGGAAGTATGTCTCGTTGTTTTTGCTCATTGTATTGCAGGAAATTTTGAAGAACTTGGAGATCAATATCAGCCTGGATTGAGCAAGGACAAACGTCGGTAAAAAGGTATTTACTCTTCTTCCTTCTTCTTCTTTGGATAGTTTAGCTTCATGAAAAGGAAAGTCAGTGTCCACAATAGCATTTTTCTGTCTTGGTCATAGGGGTCTAGTATCCAAGAGAGAATCCACTTGTCCGCAAGGGGATTTCTCTATAACAAGGAGATTTTGAAGCATATTTCGAGTGGACACTAAAACCATCATAAAAAACACTTGAAACTTTCATAAAATATTTGAAAAAGCGAAAGTCTTAAAAAACAAAAACAAAAAATTGAAAAACATAAAATATTAAAAAAAATATTTGAATTTAACAAAAGAAGTATCTGAACTTATCAAAGGAAATATGAGGAGGTCTTATGAAACAAAGGAAATACTTGAAAAAAAAAGTTCTTAACAAATAAATTATTTGAAAAAATCTTAATAAAGAAAATATTTAAAAGTTCTTACAAATTTGAAAGCTCTTACAAATTTGAAAAAAAAAGAGATCAATATTTGAAAAATATCTAAACAAATAAAATATTTGAAAAAGGGAGATTTTAACAAAGAAAATATTTGAAAAAGGGAGATTTTAACAAGGGAAATATTTGAAAAAGGAAGGTTCAAGGTATGATGATATTTTAATCAAATCAAAATATAAACTTTGTAAAAGGTGATGTAGACCCCACTTCTCTCCTAAGGGTTGTGTGACCTCTCGGTCTAGGATCGATCAAGAAACTGAGTTAGATCGACTCTTTGGGTCTCTGCTAGACCCCAAACCCACTTACACAGGTCCTTTCACAAAATGCGTAGGTCGTGTGAGACCCGCGTCCCTCTCCCGAGCGCTATGTGAATTTCAACACCTGGTGGGCGCTATCTCTTCTTTGGCTAAGCCCTTCCTTCACATGACCACGACTGTGACCACTTGCCTAACCCAAAATGTATTTCTCGATTTCGGGTATCGGGTCTTTGCATGTGAGTCACCCTGAATCTCCCGACCTCTGAAATCTTGACAGGGGCCTAGCGCGTGCTAGCTCCTCCCTTATATTCCATCCATATGTCTCCTCGCTATGACCTAGGGCCAATCTTTCGAGCGCTTCGCGATTTCACGTTTCGCAACTTCGTGTCTCGCGAAGTTCGCTTGCTCATTCTCCCGAAACCCGAACTTGCGAGTTCCACTCACCAGATCAACGGTCCACAATTCCCACAATCCAACGGTCATGATCTTATTTTTGCGTATCGGGACTTCACGTTTCGCGAAGTTGGAGGACCGATCACCTCCCTTCTCCCGATATCCGTACTCTTGATATCTCCTTGGACAATCAAATGTCCACGCTCTCTCTTCAATCAAAGATTATGATCCTTTCAAGAGTTCGCTCTTCGCAAACCCTCACAACTTTGCCCTTTGACCTTTCCACTCTATGAGTCAGCGAAATGATGATCACTCACCACGTGTTCCCCTTCGATGGACGGTCAGGATTTCTACGGCTCAATCAACAGCTATGATCCTTTCGCGAGTTTGCACCTCGTGAATCCTCACAAATCTGCACTTTGACCTTTCCACTCTACGATTCAGCGAAACGATGATCTCCCGCCACGTGTTCCCATTCAATGGACGGTTAGGATTTTTGCAGCTCGATCAACGGATATGATCCTTTCGTGAGTTCACTCCCTTTGACTCCCCTGAGTCGCGAGTAAACGAAATGTTGAGCTCCCGCCACATGTCCTTTCATGATGGACGGCTAGGATCAAATCAGGAGTTTTCACTTCACGATTTCATGCATCGGAGGTTCTCGCATGTCCTCCCTGTAAATATCCCAAGTTCCGAGTCCTCAAACTCTCGGATCTACTACCACCTGTCCCCCGATGATGGACAGTTTCGATGATTTTGGGACTTCGTGACTTCGCAAAGTACACTCTCATGTGCACTTTCAAAGGATTAAGGTGCGTGCACCTTACCTGGATCCAACGACTGTTGGCAATTGCGCTCAGATCTGATGGCCCAGATATGATCTTCTCCTACGCTCGCTCCTCCTGTCCGGACGTAGATTTGACAGTCCATATCACTCCTCTATAGCAGATCTAACGATAGTTGTCTCTCCTTCTCTTGAGCTTTTGCGTTCTTCTCAGACTTGGAATAATTCTCTAAGTGTCAAAGGCCTTGACCTTCGATCCTTCTGCAAGCCCGATGACTTTGAGTCTCACCTATTTTTCTTGAAGTGCTACCTCTCCTTTGATCTTTGGACTTGGAACAAGTCTATCTTCTGCTCCTTTCTGTTAGTACTTTGTGTGAAAAGGCGCTATCCTTTCTGATATTTAGCTTAATTAGACCTTTAAGGGACTTGGTCCTTCTGCGTCTTCAAAAAGACTTTTCTGGTGCTTTATTGGCAACTCAATGTTCTTATGAGCTTTCGAACTTGAGCAAGTTCTCTCTGCGTGCTCTTCTTAAGCTTGACTGAGCCTTCGGATGGTTGTCTTTCAACAGTTCGTCTGAGTGTTGGCCTGGCGCACTCCTTTCACAAGTCTTCCTCCAGAATCTTGATTTCTCTCAAGTTCAAGAATGTGCTTCTTGTGTATGCTCAACGCACACTTGCGGAGCTCCACAGAGTATTCAACAACCCTGTAAGTTCCTTCTCCTATGACACTTCCTTTCTCTTTGAACTTGAAACAAAGTTCCTTAGTGCACTCCTTGCACTTGCTCGATGCCTTCCTGGCACGATCTCTACATAACCTTTAGTAGTTATGCTATGTGCTTCCTTTGCACAATCCTTCCTCTAGAGTGTTCAGTAACTCTGAGGCTTCTCATGAGTCTGTAAACTCTTCTGGTGTGCCCTCCTGGCATGTTCCTCCCTGAACTCGATTCGAGATTCAGATATGCACTCCTTGCGTTGGCTCCATAACTTCCACCGTTTTGTTGTGCACTCCTTGCACAGCCTAAAGAACCCAAAACAGTTCCAACAAACTCACAGATAGAGGATTCTATCTATCCCTGCAGATGGAAACTAACATACATCTATAGCATAACCAAACACACAAATGACAACATTCAAATGCGTAAACACACACAGACAATTCATATGTAGGAAAAAATGCTTTTCTATTCATTTGAATATCTGATTACAGTGTGTACAAAAGATCGGACTTCGACAGAGTCTCGGATCTCTCTCTTTTCTCCTATTCTACCTCCTATTCAACAATACTACTCTCGCTACCTCATTGGACGTACAATGCATATCCTTCTACCAGAGAGTTCCTCTCCAACTACTTCTACCAGAAGGTTCCTCTAGGGTTCCCTCCTACTATTCATCTACTCCCAAAAACAGAAACCTAACTGCTCCCTAATTTCCGTTACATTCAAGAGCAGGAGTGGAAACTCCCACTCACACGTGATCAATCAAGCATGCTCACAAATGATTCCCCGGCACTGAGTTCAAGCGTGCTTCAAATATTCATCGTAACTGCCAACGTTGAGATTCTGAAAGGATTCTCTGACGTTAAGTTTTCCTACTCTACGTGCTCGCTAAGGATGCTCCTGTATCATACTCCTTGACTTGGAAAATCATGAGCTCCTTCTCATGGTTCCCTCTGCTCTGTTGTTGAGATCCTCGAGGGTCCCATACCTTTTCTTGGAGTTGTTCACCTTCTCCTTTCCCTTGCTTCTTCTTTTGTTGTTGTTGTTGCTTCTTCTCTACTACTATGGCAGGTCCTTCTCTATTCAACCTCCTTTTACTGATAGTTTCTTGTGCTAACCCCAACATAAACCTTCTGATTTCTTCGATCACCTTGTCCAGCTGCTCAAATGGCTAGGTTGATAAGCCCGATCTCCCTTAATGCCTTCATCTCCTATGTCCTTAGCTTTCCATCCTGTTGCAGACCCTAGTTATGCAGTCTCATCACTAAGTTGTTGCTTATATATCTCCTCTGACATATTGGCTTATGTATTCTCCTCTTGTGTTGGTTCAACTCCAACTTCTTCCAGCTTCAGGATGGTATGATCCTCTACCCATATCCAATTTGATCTGTTGGATATGCGTACTCTGCATATTTACCCCTCTCTCTAGGGCTTCTAGTTCCTCATACAACTCAACAAATTCTATGATGTTTGTTTTCTCTTTTGTTGCAGGCTCCAGTGTTGCAGTCATCTCCTGTTCATCTTCCTGGATGAAAATTTTGAGCAATTCTATCGAATGCTCTTTTCCTGAAATTTGCATGGCTGTCTTTTGGCAGCCATCTTCTGGTTCTGGATTGTCCAACTAATTCTCCAACATCCTCAATTCTATCTCCCATTGAGTGAGAAGTTCAACTGTCTGCTCCTCTTCTTCTTCTCCTTGGGAAGATTTTGATACCTTCTCCTTCATCATGACAGTCATCGTTGGTTGTCCTTCCCCTGTTGTTGCACTTTAATCATGTTCATTGGCCTTCACTTGGTTGTTTGGTAGGAATTCTTTGATCCCTCCAATGATCAAAATACTCTTTTGATCCTCCTCCTGGATGGTGAGAGTTTTTAACTTCTCATCATCTTCATTCACATGTTCTGCAAACCCACATGAATCTTCACCTATCAACACTCCTTGTTGATATGAACTCTCAGCAGAGTTTGTGAGACTCTCAAACAGTCTCATCTCTTTCCCCGTGCCCACCTGGCAATTTGGTAATTCTCTCCTTCCCACCTGGAAGTCTATGAGATCAAATTATCCCATATCATTTCGCACCTGGCAATTTTAACTTTCAGCACTACTCCTCTGGTAGTATACGAGACCTTCCACTGATCTCTTTCCATTTCCCACCTGGCAACTTGAAAGTCCATTTTTGCCCACCTGGCAGTTTATGAAATCCTCTGCTAATCTCATATCATTTCCCACTTGGCAATATGTATTTCCACTGTTGTCCTCCTGACAGTCTATATGATCCTCCAATGGTCTCATTTCATTTCCCACCTAGCAATGTGAAAATCCATCTCTGCTCTCCTGGTAGTTTATGAGATCTTTATCTGATCTCACCTCCTCCTCATCACTGAGGTGTCTCCCAACTTCTGGTTCACAGATGCGAATCACTTCTTATTCATCTATGACATTTTGACATACCTCAACCACCTCTTTAACAGTTGTTGCTGTCCTCTGGCCAAAAATCTCTTGACTGGCCACTTCACCTTTTTCTTCATGGGCCACTCATACACCCAATGCGCTTTAGCATATCGCTACATTTTTAATGTCAGTTGCTCCATCCTCGCTCTTATTTCATTGAGCTCCAGATCCATCTCTGGATTTATTTTCTTCTTGAGTCCTTTTCTTCGACCACACTCATGGCCTTCAGTAACCATTTCTACCTTCTACCTGCCCTCATGAAAATTCTATGGATCACTCTACATCTACGAGCATCTCCATCTTCTCTCACAACTCACCTGGTTGTTTGAATTTTTGTTGTTGTTGTGCGCGTGCAATAACCTTCTCCTTTGCCTGTTGTCTATAGGGAAACCTTCAGCTCTGATACCACTTGATGCAGACCCCCCTTCTCTCCTAAGGGTTGCGCAACCTCCCGGTCTAAAATTGGTCAAGAAACTGAGTCAGATCGACTCTTTGGGTCTCTGGCAGACCCCAAACCCACTTACACATGTCCTTTCACCAAATTCGTAGGTCGTATGAGACCCGCGGGCCTTCTCCCGAGCGTTATGTGAATTTCAATGCCTAACGGGCACTAGATCTTCTTTGGCTAAGCCCTTCCTTCATGTGACCACTCGTCTAACCCAAAAGGTATTTTTCATATCGGGTCTTTGCATGTGAGTCACCTCGACTCTCCCGACCTTCGAAATCCCAACAGGGGCCTAGCACATGCTAGCTCCTCCCTTATCCTCCATCCATATGACTTCTCGCCATGACTTGGGGCCAATCTTTCGAGCGCTTCGTGATTTCGCATTTGATGACTTCACGTTTCGTGACTTCGCGTCTTGTCAAGTTCGCTTGATCTTCCTCTCGAAACCCGAACTTGCGAGTTCCACTCGCCAAATCAACGGTCCACGATTCCCGTGATCCAACGGTCCTGATATCCTTTTCGCATATCGGGACTTCACATTTTGCGAAGTTGGAGGACTGCTCACCTCCCTTCTCCCGATATCCGAACTCCTAATATCTCCTTGGACAATCAATGGTCCACGCTCTCTCTTCGATCAACGACTCTGATCCTTTCACAAGTTTGCACTTCGAGAACCCTCACAACTTTGTCCTTTGACCTTTCCACTTGTTGGGTTGTGAAAAAGGTACAAATATCCTCCTTATTCTCATGATTTATGATATAATCTTACTTGACTTTTCTGTTAATTAAGGACAATTAGGATAGGAAATGATTAAAATATCTTCTAGAAATATCATTGAGGAATATTAGATAAATTCTAATATTTGGTTGGAATTGTGTGATTTTAGCGCAAGAATGGATAAATATTGTCAAACCCAAGATAGTTAAGGAGATTTTGAAGATACAAAGACTGTTGAAGGTTGAAGACATGAGGCGCAAAGCAGTTTGGAGGAAGATTGATTCCATATTTTGTAAACCTTATAAATAGTAAAAGCAATCCTGAGGATCTCTCGATCCTCAGGAATGCTTAATTTACCAATATTATTGTAATATATAGAGGGTAATGAATCAGAGAAAGATATAGAATTATTATTTCAAAACATTCAGAACTCAGAATTTCTCTACGCAAGCAGTTTTTGTAGATGTTGTACCAGTTATGGAATTTATAGAAGATTTGAGCGTTTTCATCATTTTTGCATATTGCGTTTCTAGCAGCAGTGCTTCTGAGGACCAAGGGCCCAGTCTGAAGGAGTTACTGTCTCAATCTGTAATTGTATCAGTTCGATTTATGTTCCGTGATTTAAATCTCTTTCGTAATAGTTAAGATAAATGCATGAATGTGTTAATGATTTTATGTTGTTTGCTACAGAAGATAGGCATTTCATTTGAACGTTATTGATTGTTGTTCTAGTTTCCATTGTTGTATTTTACTTCTTGACAATTCCTCTCATTATCTTACGCGTTGTTCCTTTCGGTTAAATTAGTATTTGTTGTTCCTTTCTCTTAAATTAGCATTTGTTGTTCTTTTTGCTTAATTTAGTATTTGTTGTTCCTTTCGGTTAGATTACAATCGTTGTTCCTTTCAGTAAAATATAGTAGTTGTTCCTTTTCATAGGTATAGTAATTTTCTACTTCTTTTCAACGGGTTAAATAATCACCAATAGATCAGTTTATCAAGATTTCCATAAATTCAATTATTGTTTCTTAATTAGATCAATTCAGCAATTTAATTAATGCCTTTGAATTCACAGCATGTTGTAGATTAGATTTCAATTATGTTAAGGTCTTAGTTTAAGAGTTTTAATGAATGTGTGAGGAACTTGATTGTTGATAAACTCATATTTACTTTAGCTACACAATTTTAGCCTCTACATCTATTTGCATAGACTTTGCTGGCATTCTTGAGATAAAAAGATGAATCCTTGGGTTGATAAATTAATGTTAACTAAGGTTTTTTTCAGGACATCTTTAGAGCCCAACATTTTGGCGTCGTTTCCGGGGAGAGTGTCAAGGGTAGCATAGGTTGTGTCTCTAGAGGAAGAGGTATTGAAGACAAAAGTTAAGAACCTACACAGGCAATAAGTAAAATTATTATGCCAGCGCCTACCTCTAGTTGATATATAGAGGTTATATAGGTGTTTAGAATTTTTGTGTGAAGTGTGTATGACTAAGAAGAAAGAACCTAAAAAACAAAAACCCCCACCAAAAACTACAAAAGGCCAGGGCTCGGTGCTCCCTAGAAGAAGCACTTTCATAGATGACATCATCCGAAAAGATGAATCTCAAGATTTGGTTGGACCCAGGAGAGGTTCTACTTGAATCCCTCAGGAAGAAGTTTCACCAACTACATCCCATGCTGAGGTTCATAGCAGAACTGAAGGGACTGAACAAAGTTTTCAAGATACATATCTTCAGCCTCTCAGCCCTTTAGACGAGGGAAACTCTTGTAATCTGGAGCAAGGAGAAGGGGAAACCAATGGGGTTGCTAAGGCAAACCCATCACCACCACATGATCCTGGATCTCCTGTAATAAGAGAGGGCATACCTGAAATCCCAGATAAAGGTAGTGCAATCAGATTCCCTATGGGGTCCAATAATCAGTCTCCCTGAATAGAACACCCAGACCAAGAAATTCCTGAAAATTATTGGCATATCTTCGACCAAATGGCACAACCAAATCAACTACGAACCCAGACTTCCACTTTGGAATATCAGATAGTTTATCCAGTTGCCAATGCCCCTATGAAAGCGATACCCTTACAAAATCTGCCAACTTTTCATGGATTAATTTCAGAAGACCTGGATGCATTATTATTTGAATTTGATGTCCTATGTAGGGGTTATGACTACACCTCTAAACCCCAAAAACTAAAGTTGTTCCCTTCCACTTTTAAATGGGAAGATCTGCACTGGTTTATGGGATTAGGAGGCAGAACTATAAACTAATGGGATGAAATGAAACAAACCTTCTTAACAAAATATCAGGATTATTGTAGAACCAGGGATCTAAAAGATGAAATATTTCAAATGATTGCAAAGGAAAAAGAAACATTAGAAGAATGTGTTGAAAGGTTCCAATACAATTTGCAAAGATCTCCTTATGGTACATTACCAGGTGAGGTACTCAAAGCCATTTTGATAAAAGGAATGAAAGATGAATGGGTAGAAACATTGAATTTAATGGGGAAGGGTGATATTTATCAAGAAACTTATGATAACATTGTTCAATTGTGCATCAGATGCTCGCGTCGAAGTACACGGACTAGATCATGGATGCAGACTCCCCTCACTAGAAATAACAACATTACCAGCGGGGGTGTTACCCGGGCAGAAGTTGGTAATCTTTTAGAAAAATTCAAAATTGACATACTGAGCACTCTGACTACATAATTGGATGTTTTGCAGGCTAAGTAGAAACAACCAGACGCAGAACAGTCCTTGGCCATATTTTTCCACTGATGCAGAAATAAACATGGTCCGAGAGAATTTCCTTTGGACGTAGTTCGGGTGTGTGCCATCTGTGCTAAGATCACACAACATATCAATGCCCGTCGCTCCCAGGATTGAAAGATGTCTTCAAAGAGGCAGAAGAGGAAACAGAACCAATATATATGATGGCCCAGCATCGCCAATGGCAAGTTCGTCCCCTAGGTACACTACAGGACCCTTCCTCTTTCTTTTCTGGGTAGTATAATCAACAGCAAAATGTTAGAAAAACAAGACCGTGGAGCAATAAAATAAAACAAATGCGGAAACAAAACACAGAAGATACATAATACAATAGAGACACAGATTTACGTGGTTCACCCAGTGTGGGATACGTCCACCAGAGAAATTGCCAGGTCCTTCCTTTATTATTATCCAACATATGAAGGGATACAACCTACAACAAACCCGTTGTAACTTCCTCTTCTTTCTCTCACAGTCTCCTATCTCAGAATACAATATTCGCCATAAACCATAGCCACAATACATTTCCCTCAGGAAAAGAGGGTTGCCTTCTAGGGAAAAAACCCTAACATAATTTCTACCGTTAGATCTGCGACCTTATAATGAACGGTCCATATTTACAATGAAATTATAATATACATTTAGAAGGCAATTTTTTCTTCGGGGGATTTGCCCCTGAACCCCCGCTTACCCCCAGACCCCGCAGAGGGGGTACCCCCCCTCTGCACTCCCCCTTGTGGAAGAGTGTACATACTTTTGGGGTGTAAATACTTCATGGGGTATAAACACCGCTGAAATTAAAAGACCTCTGAATCAGGAAGATAATCAGGCTCCACAACCAACACAAAATTCTAGAAACACATTTGTCAATCATTTGCTAACCCCACCTAGAAGCCCCAACAATATCCAGTTGCAAACCCCCCTTGGATAAATAAACCAACTGCAAACCCCCCTTGGCCAAATCATCCAGCTGCGAATCCTACCTGGCCCAGCTCGCAATACCCTACCTCATATTGGTAGAATCCAAACAACAACCCCTATCCTTCACATTGGCCCAACACGGCTGCCCAAAACTCGAATTGGAACCAAAATTAGCAGCGCCCCATGGGAATGACAAATCAACCCATAGGGATGGCCCCTCAAACTCAACCCACTTTTCAAGCTCCACTCCAATTACCCCAGAATCCTCAACCACAATTGTTCCCTCAACTACCAGCTCAACCCCACCCAAATCCCAATAATAGACTATCCCATCTTACGCAGATTATTGAGAATGTGGATGGAGAAATCAATTCTGTAGGGTGCAACGAACTCTGGCTGAGGTCAGGGCGCATAATTTCTCCTGAAGAGAGTAACATTCACCAAGATAAAGAGAATGAAAATAATGTACAACCAACAATAACACCTTTGACTGTGGACATAACAGAAGAAACAGAGCAGGAGGGAAACACAATCGAACAAAAGAATCCCGATAAGGATGTAAACCCTCCTCCCCCATTCCCCAAAAGACTGATGATAGAAAAACTAGTCGTGTATCCTAACTTTGACATCGTGGGGGAACTAAAGAATTTATATGTTAATATCCCACTCCTCCAGGTTCTGCAAGACATCCCAATTTATGCAAATTTGATCAAGGAATTATGTGGGAAGAAGCCTATCAGGAGAGTTAAAAATTCATCATCAATTGTTTGTGTGGTAGGTTCCTTGTCTGATCTCATCCTAGGAAGACAGGAACCAGTCAAATATGCAGACCCATGGAATCTCGTAGTAACGGTTCAGATAGAGGGATGTTCTTTTACAAATACACTAGTAAATTTGGGGGTAGCCATTAATATTTTCACCATAGAAACTTGCAACATCCTGGGTTTCACTTCCTTCGAACCTACTCCAATTATGTTACAATTGGTTGATCGATCAGTGGTCAAACCAGTTGGTACATTACGGGATATAGCAATTTCAGTCGACTCTTGGGAGTATCCAGTCGATTTCCTCATTATCAACACAAGAAGTGGACTCAATGTACATCCATTAATATTGGGGAGACCATGGCTTGCAACAATAGATGCCTACATAGGATGTCGCACGAGAAACATGAACATCACTAGAGGAGGTGCCACAAAGAATCTCATTATGTATCCTCCGGCTAAAACAAGCCTGTCCATTATGCATCAATAGTTGCCACCACCTAGATATCCAAAAAAATATCTACGATCCCCTCTCACACTGGAAGAAGCTCTAGGACTCAAGAACCAACTATAATATGATGTGATCAACAACTTCATTAATAGCCCAACTATTGTAAGTAACCCGACATGCCCCCTGCTAGATAATGAGGCACAGGGAGATTCGCTGGAAGAATTGATGGAACAACAGATCCCCACTACTGTTGTTCATAACAACAAACTAGTTGATATTGCACCAGGGAGGGTTCTGAATATTAATTCTAATCTAAATGAGCAACAATAACGCAAATTGAGTCAGATCCTTTCTAAGTATCAAAAGGATTTTTCCTGGGAGTATTCTGACATGAAGGGCATTAATCCACAACTCTGTACACATCATATTTATATTGAGAAATATGCCTGACCCATCCGACAACCCCAAAGAAGATTGAATCCTCACCTCAGAGACATTGTTAAAGAAGAACTACAGAAACTATTGGATGTAGATTTTATATATCCTATTTCGGATAGTTGGTGGGTTTCCCCACTAGTGATCGTTCCCAAGAAGAATGGGAAATGGTGAATCTATGTAGACTACAAAGAACTCAACAAGGCTACCCAGAAGGACCACTTCCCCCTACCTTTTATCGATCAGGTCCTTGATACTTTAGCAGGGAAGAAGTTTTTCTCCTTCCTAGATGGGTTCAGTGGCTATAATCAGATCCAGATTGCCTCAGAAGATCAAGATAAAACTACATTTACATGTCCTTGGGGTACCTTTGCATAAAGAGTATTTCCCTTTGGACTATGTAATGCTCCAGCCACATTCCAGAGGGCCATTCTGAGAATATTTTATGATCTGATTAATGAAGGGCTTGAATTTTACATGGACGATTTCACCCCTTATGGAAATTATTTTGATCAAGCTCTAAGCAATCTGGAGAAGGTACTCGAACGATGCATTGCTACCAGATTATGTTTGAGTCATGAAAAATGTCATATGATGATCATTGAAGGTGTGGTATTAGGGCATTATATTTTTGCAGATGGAATCAAGGTAGACCCAAAAAAAATTGAGGTAATCCTTAACCTACCTACACCACGTACACAAACTGAGGTACGTAGTTTTCTTGGCGCTTCAAGATACTATCACAGATTCATGGAAAAAATTTCAAAGATTGTTGCACCCTTAAATGATTTAACTGGTAATGCAAAATTTCAATGGTCTGATAAGTGTACTATGGCATTCGCGGGACTTAAAAAGTTGATCTCAACAAAATCAGTGTATAGAGGACCAAACTGGGAAATACCATTCCACATCTCTATAGATGCATCAAATATTTCCATAGGCGTTGTCCTTGGATAGGAAGAAGACAAGAAACCTTATGCTATCTATTTTATTAGCAAAAATCTTACCCCCGTTGAATTAAATTATACAGTAACAGAAAAAGAATGTTTAGCCGTTATACATGCTATAAATAAATTTTGTCACTATATAATAGGCTATCCAATAATTCTGTATATTGATCATTCTGCTATTAGATATTTAGCTAATAAACCTATTACTAATGGATGGGTTACTCGGTGGTTATTACTATTGCAGGAATTCAATATCACCATCAAAGATCGACCCGGAAGAGAGAATCTTGTTCCAGGCTTCCTGTCTCATGTACCCAAAACAGATGATTCGTCGATAGTTGAAGACCAATTTCCAGAAGAACGCCTATTCGCAGTCACTATTAAATCACCATGGTATGTTGACGTGGCTAATTATCTGGCAGTTGGGAAACTACCAGTGCACCTATCACTTAGAGAAAGGAAATTGATCGTCCAACGCAGTGCACGATTCGCTTGGATTGGTGGATATCTATTCCATATAGGGGCTGAACTCCAGATCTGAAGATGTGTGAGGGAGGATGGAATTTATGATATTTTAAAGGCAGGTCATGATGAGCCCTATGGCAGACATTTTTCAGAACGTAGAATTGGGCACAAGATCTTACATATGGGTTATTATTGTCCCTCAATATTTAAGGATGCAAAGAAATATGTCCAAGCCTATGACAACTACCAAAGAATGGGCCGACCTGGCCAAGCTGATGAAATGCCACTACAAGCACAAATAGTCGCAGAACCCTTTGAAATATGGGCATTGGATTTTGTTCGCCCCTTCAATCCAAAATAAAACCGGAAGGCATATATACTAGTCGCAACAAAATACATGACCAAATGGTTAGAGGCAGAAGCCTTATCAAACGCATCAAAGGAGGTAGTCATTAAGTTTCTTTTTAAATTATTTGTACACTACAGATTACCTAGGGAAGTAATCACTGACGGAGGGTCGTAGTTTACAGCCCATAGAATCATGACCATCCTAGACAATTATCATATTAAACACAGAGTTACTTCCCCATACCACCCACAGGCAAATGGGCAAGTAGAAAGTACCCATAAACTCTTGGAGGCAATTTTGACAAAAACAGTCTCAACAAACCATCAGAATTGGGCAACCGAGCTTCCAAATTCCTTATGGGATTATCCCACGATGTGGCATAACACCACTAGCTACTCTCCTTATCATTTAGTCTATGGTAAAGAATTTATCTTTCCAGTCGAGTTTGAGATCAAGACTCTAAGGATGGCCCAGGAGATTGGACTGGATCTTACAGAGGCACATAAACAGTGCCTACAACAGCTTAATGAGTTGGATGAAGCACGATTTTCCACCCTGGAGCGTACAGTTGTTATTCAACAACATAGAGCTAACTGGCACAATAAACATATCAAGAAGAAATCATTCCAAAAAGGCGATTGGGCGCTTCTCTATGATTCTAGATTTCAGGACTTTCCTAGAAAATTACAGACAAGGTGGCTTGGACTGTATGAGATTTATGAAGTGCATAACAATGGCACTGTCACCTTAATCACCATCGACGGATTTGGTTCTTCCTTTTTGGTAAATGGACATCGGTTACGACTCTACCATCAGCCGCTTTCAAAAGAATCCTTCTGCCAAGAAGTAAGTAAGGACCCTACTGTTCAGATTTTAGCTGGCTGAGAAGGTAACCTTGCAGCTTTAATTTCATAAATGATGAATTTTTTTATCAGCACTGTACATACTGTATATATCTTTCTTTATAGATTTGATTGAGCTTTTTTCTTATTTTTTTTATTGTTTTAACGAAAGTCACATGAGGAAATAAAAACGAGAAAAGATGACTGTAATGAATATAATTAGCACTCTTTTTTGTTCCTTGCTCCTATCTCACTTTGCAAAAATCCAGTAAATATAAACCCTGTTCTCACAAGATGATGAACATGTTTGCATTAGACCATCCAATACTTTAATTATTGAATAAACTTTCCCATAGAAATTGAATGAATTTAATGACTAATCAATTAAAGATTCGCTAAAACAAAAATGTATGTGGGTGTTTTTCAATCATTTAATTAAGATGGGTAAAAATTTGAACATCATCGTTGTTGTTCACGTAAAACGATACGATTGTCGTTCCTTTGAAAAAAATAATTGCTGCCACCTTCACACGATTTATGTTCCCTTCATAGGTAATATCGTCCATTTAAAATAATGATTGTCGTTCCTTCTGTCACACTGTTGTTCCTTCTACGTTTTTATTGTTGTTCCTTTTTCTCAAAAATCATGATTCTTTGCGAACAAAGCATGCCATTATGCCATTCACTCCTTTGGAGATGACCCTCACTAATACATTTTCACCAGCACTAGTTCAGATTTATCCTTTTGTGTGGATCATTTAACATAACTTAGCAAACTATTTTTGGATTAATTTTTCCGAATTATCTTAAATTTTGTTCACAATTCATTAACCACCATAATTCATTTATTTCCTCTATATATCTAAATATACTTGAATGATAATTGCTTTCATATCATAATAAGGAATCTCAAATACACTCTTACTTGAACAGTGTTGTTCTATATTTTCTATTTCCTGTTTCAAAAGTTGGTTGAGTTAAGTTGTGGCAAGGAACGATCGTCGTCCTCACTCGCTCACAGAAAATATGGGTGGCCGAGGTGTGCGCCGGGAACCAACATTACTACAGGTAACTGAGCAGGCAAGAAAAATATTACACTGGTTGGGATGGATAGAGTACTTCAACTAGTTGCAAGGATATGACACGAACATCATGCTTGAATTCTTCCAGAACTTGCAGGGAGGGGTCTCCATGGTTCGCGATATACGAATTCCAATCATGAAGGAAATCGTAGCAGAGGTTACAGGCCTCCATAACACAGGCATACAATGGACTGGAAAATATACAGCGCTCAAAGAAGTTGTAGAATATTTCACAGATCTTGGAGAGGAACTTGACAAAAAGGGAAAGGGACTTAACCCTAACGCTCTCAGTGAGCCATGGAAAGAATTGGCAGGTGTAATACAGAAGTATATCACCTGTGACGAAATGTACAATAAGATCTGCCCATGCCACCTCAAACTGTTAGCAGCTCTCAAACAACGATTAGTAATCAATTTACCATTTTTTCTAAATGCCATGTTACATGAGGTTGCTATAAGAACACAAAATGCCAAGGATCATGTTACTATCATTAGCCACCATGGATTAGTGAAACTGATAGTAAATAAGTCCCTGAGTCAAACTCAAATTACCTAGAGTAATCTAATCGAGGCCAATAGGCCTCTACAATTAGAACAACCTAAATTGTGCCATGAAAACCCACCACAGGGAATTGATATGGCACAGTAAGGAGCAAACATCGCCCAAATGGAAGTTCCATTACCTCAACCAGAAATTGAGACAGCACAAGGAGATACCATCCAAATAGAAGTTCCATCACCGCAACTTGAAATCTTGGGAGAACCCATCCAATTGACAAAGACTCAGATCCCATAGGTAGAGGCATCAAGGAAAAAGAGGAAAAGGACAATTGTTCTCCCTAAAACACCCACTGAAAAGAAAAGTAAAAGAAAAGGGATAACACAGCGTGGAGAAACCCAGGAAATGATACAGACAGAGAAATCCTCATAGGAAAACATTCAGGAAATCAGACAGAAAGAAGAAACCCCACAAAAAAATGTTCAGGAAAATACCCAACCATCACTGGAACGCCTTAACGAGCAGTTTATTAAAATTTACGAAGTAGAAATGGACCAAGTATTAGGGAACTTAGGGACATCATCCACCAAAGACACAAGCAGGTTGGAAGGACCAACTTCATCCTCAAACCCTATTGTGGACCTCCTTGACACAGAAAGGCCATTCCCTGAAGATGAAGAATAGGAAGAACCCCACACTGAGGTAAATATCCCTGTAGAGAAGGCTGAGAAAATAGAGGGGATAGAGGAAAATTTGTTGACTGATCAAGATGAGGGATACCCTGACATTTCCCACAAACAGAAAATAGGGGGCAAAGGCCACTACAGAATTAAAAAGTTAAAACAAGAAAACAAGTTGTTGAGAAGAAGGGTTAAAAGGATTAAAGTATTAAAGCATAAATTTGGCAAACTCAAGGAAATAATTAAATAATTGAGAAAACAATTGGAATTACCCAAAAAGGCCTATGAAAGAAAGAAGACCAAAAGGCCTAGAACTCAGGGAATGAACCCACTTCCTAGGAGAACAATCCATACAAGTTCTATAGGGACACAGACAGAGTTACATGTCCCTGAAGAGACAGCAGAAATGGAACCTCAAACTGATATTCCAGCAGCAGAGGACACAACAGTTCAAAATGAAGAAGTAACTCCTTTGGAGGAACATGAAGTGGAACCTCAAACAGGGGCTCCAGCAGCAAATGAGACATCTGCCCAACCTGAGGAACTGCTTCCTACAAAATTCCTTGCACCCCTAAAGACAATTGATGCAAATGCCCAAACAAATTCCCCAACCATAGAAGGTGCAACTGTTCAGATTGAAGAAGTATTCCAGTCTCATGAACAAAATGCCATCATTGCTAGATTGGAAACAGAGTTGGTGCAAACCCAATAGACCTTAACATAGTGCAGAAGTGAGATGGTAACTATGGAAGAATATCAAAACGTTGTTAAACAACTTAAGTCCATATCAGCAATAGAAAACGAAACGTTTTCTAAGCTTACCATAGCCCAAGGGAAAATAAAGAAAGTCCAAAACCAATTAGAAAAAGATTTGGAGCAAATCAAAGAGATTTGTTATGTCTACACTAATGAAATATATTATAGGGCTCCTGCCACCAATTATACATTGTTTTTATTGGAACACTATTTTTTGTTGAGGGTGAAAGACATTAGAGCAGGTAAACCCATTAAATTCACCATTGTCTCCGAGTTTGTTTCATGTTTTAGAGAGCAGGAAGAGAAAGTGAAATAATTTTTGTGTGAGTCTTACTTCCATAACTTCATCTTGGAAGATAACATGAAAGAGAACCCTGGTCCCTTTATTGGGGAAATTCAGTTCCAAGCATTTTTCTCCTTCACCAAAAACCAAATCACATGGGGAAAAGCCCATAAGACCTTTCTGAAAAGGGAGACTGGGTTAGATCTCTGGATCAGAGGGGAACCTCCAAAATCCTTCCCGGCCATCATGCAACACAAGACATTTATGAAGAGGGAAGGTGTGGTAGACTCTTTGGCCCCTATCCACCGAAAGGTTACACGTTCAGGCATAGCATATTTTAGGGAACTTAAAGAGGAAGCTCTTGCTGCTTCCAAACTAAGATGGGATGCCTCCTCCAATGAAGTCAAGAGCAAGGAACCCTTTGGTTTCAAAAAAAAAATTGCAGCTACCTTTAGAGTGGAAAGGTACACCATAATGATCCAGGAGGAAGGACCTGCCTAGATTGGATGCAGATATAGTCCCCCGATCATTTGGTTTCCCCCAGAAGGTTATCAAATTAATAGGAAGAGGGAAGAAGCTTCTTTTGGAGAGCTTAAATGCAAGAATGGGTTCAGGGAACCCGATGAACCAACTTCTTCTCCTTACAGCATCATTTCTTTACATGTAAGATCTCATCTTGCATGAGGACATGCAAGAAGGTAAGTTGGGGGGTATGTTGGGTTGTGAAAAAGTTACAAATATCTTCCTTATTCTCATGATTTATGATATAATCTTAATTGAATTTTTTGTTAATTAAGGACAATTAGGATAGGAAATGATTAAAATGTCTTCTAGAAATATCATTAAGTAATATTAGATAAATTATAATATTCGGTTGGAATTGTCTGATTTTAGCGTAGGAATGGATAAATATTGTCAAACCCAAGATAGTTAAGGAGATTTTGAAGATACGAAGACTGTTGAAGGTTGAAGACATGAGGTGCAAAGCAGTTTGGAGGAATATTGATTCCATATTTTGTAAACCTTATAAATAGTAAAAGAAATCCTGAGGATCTCTCGATCCTCGGGAATGCTTAATTTACTCATATTATTGTAATATATAGAGGGTAATGAATGAGAGAAAGATATAGAATTATTATTTCAAAACATTAAGAACTTGGAATTGCTCTGCGCAAGCAATTTTTGTAGATGTTGTACGAGTTATGGAATTAATAGAAGTTTTGATCGTTTTCATCATTTTTGCATACTGAGTTTCTAGCAGTAGTGCTTCTGATGACCAAGGGCCCAAACTGAAGGAGTTACTGTCTCAATCTATAATTGTATCAGTTTGATTTATGTTCTGTGATTTAAATCTCTTTCGTAATAGTTAAGATAAAGGCATGAATGTGTTAATGATTTTATGTTGTTTGCTACAGAAGATAGGCGTTTCATTTGAACGTTATTGATTGTTGTTCCAGTTTCCATTGCTATAGTTTACTGCTTGACAGTTCCTCTCATTATCGTATGCGTTGTTCATATCGGTTAAATTGGCATTTGTTGTTCCTTTCGCTTAAATTAGCATTTGTTGTTCCTTTCACTTAATTTAGTATTTGTTGTTCCTTTCGACTAGATTACAATCGTTGTTCCTTTCGGTAAAATATAGTCGTTGTTCCTTTTCATAGATATAGTAATTTGCTACTTCTTTTCAACAGGTTAAATAATCGCCAATAGATCAGTTTATCAAGATTTCCATAAATTCAATTATTGTTTCTTAATTAGATCAATTCAACAATTTAATTAATGCCTTTGAATTCACAGCATGTTGTAGATTAGATTTCAATTTTGTTAAGGTCTTAGTTTTAGAGTTTTAATGAATGTGTGAGGAACTTGATTGTTGATAAACTCATATTTGCTTTAACTACGCGATTTTAGCCTCTACATCTATCTGCATAGACTTTGTCAGCATTCTTGAGATAAAAAGACGAATCCTCGGGTTGATAAATTAATGTTAACTAAGGTTGTCTTTAGGACATCTTTAGATATCAACACCACTCTGCGAGTCAAGGAAATTTTGATCTCTTGCCATGTGTTCCCCTTCGATGGATGATCAGGATTTCTGCAGCTCGATCAACGGCTGTGAGCCTTTCACGAGTTCGCACCTCGCAAATCCTCACGACTCTGCACTTTGACCTTTCCACTCTACGAGTTAGCGAAACGCTAATCTCCCACCATGTGTTCCCCTTCGATGGATGGTCAATATTTATGTGGCTCGATCAACGACTGTCATCCTTTCGCGAGTTCGCACCCTTTGACTCCCCTGAGTCGCAAGTCAGCGAAATTTTGAGCTCTCGCCACGTGTCCTTTTCTGATGGACGGCTAGGATCAAATCGTGAGTTTGCACTTCGCAATTTCGTGCCTTGGAGGTTCTCGTCATTCCTCCTTGCAAATCTTTCGAGTTCTGAGTCCTCGAACTCTCGGATCTACTGCCACTTGTCCCCCGATGATGGATGGTTCCGATGATTTTGGGGCTTCGCGACTTCGCAAATTCCACTCTCCTATGCAATTTTAAAGGGTTAATGTGCATTCACCTTACCTGTATCCAATGGCTATTGGCCCTTATGCTTAGATCTGACGGCCCAGATCTGATCTTCTCCTATGCTCGCTCCTCTTGTCTGGATGTAGATTCAACGGTCCAGATTTCTCCTCTGGAGATGATCTAACGATAGTTGTCACTCCTTCTCCTGAGCTTTGGCATTCTTCCCAAACTTGGAATAATTCTCTAAGTGTCTAAGGCCTCGACCTTCGATCCTTCTACGATCTCGATGACTTTGAGTCTCGCCTGCGTTTCTTGAAGTGTTACCTCTCCTTCGAGCTTTGGACTTGGAAAAAGTTTGTCTTCTTCTCCTTTATGTTAGGACTTTGTGTGCAAAGGTGTTATCCTTTCTGAGCTTTAGCTTACTCAGACCACTAAGGGACTTGATCCTTCTGTGTCTTCAAAAAGACTTTCCTAGTGCTTTCTTGGCAACTCAATGTTCTTATGAGCTTTTGAACTTGATTAGTTCTCTCTGCATGCTCTTCTTGCGCTTGACTAAGCCTTCGGATGGTTTTCTTTCAACACTTCGTCTAAGTGTTGGCCTGGTGCACTCCTTGCACAGGTCTTCCTCTAGAATTTTTATTTCTCCCAAGTTCAAGAACACGCTTCTTGCGTTTGCTCAATGCACACTTGTGAAGCTCCACAGAGTATTCAACAACCATGTAAGTGCCTTCTCCTGTGACACTTCCTTTCTCTTTGAACTCAAAACAAAGTTCCTTGGTGCACTCCTTGCACTCGCTCGATGCCTTCCTGGCACGATCTCTACAGAACCTTCAATAGTTTTGCTATGTGCTTCCTCTGCACAATCCTTCCTCTAGAGTGTTCAGTAACTCTGAGGCTTCTCGTGAGTCTGTAAACTCTTCTGGTGTGCCCTCCTGGCATGTTCCTCCCTGAAATTGATTTGAGATTCAGATACACACTCCTTGCGTTGGCTCCAGAACTTCCATTGTTTTGTTGTGCACTCCTTGCACAGCCTAAAGAACCCATAACAGTTCCAGCAAACTCACAGATAGAGGATTCTATATATCCCTGCATATGGAGACTAAAACACATCTACAGCATAACCAAACACACAAATGACAACATTCAAATGTGTAAACACACACAGACAATTCATATGCAGGAAAAAAGGCTTTTCTATTCATCTGAATATATGATTACAGTGTGTACAAAATCTCGAACTTCGACAAAGTCTTGGCTCTCTCTCTTTTCTCCTATTCTACCTCATATTCAACAATACTACTCTCGCTGCCTCATTGGGTGTACAATTCATCTCCTTCTACCAGAGAGTTCCTCTTCGACTACTTCTACCAGAAGGTTCCTCTAGGGTTCCCTCCTACTATTTGTCTACTCCCAAAAATAGAAACCTAACTGCTCCCTAATTTATGTTACATTCAGGAGCAAGAGTGGAAAATCCTGCTCACATGTGATCAATTAGGCGTGCTCCCAAAATATTCCCCGACATTGAGTTCAAGCGTGCTTCAAAATATTCGTCGTAACTGCCAACGTTGAGATTTTGAAAGGATTCCCAGGTGTTGATTTGTCCTGCCCCGCGTGCTTGCTAACAATGCTCCTGCATCAAAAGGGGAGAAATAAATATAATATATCGATTCAAGTAGGCACGTCATATTGAGATCAAGATCACATGAATATGGATTAGACAAATGGCAAGTAGGAAGTGGGAATAGGGATGGTACATCACATGACATGTTAATGCCACGTCAACGCCATGAAGGGTGACCCATATGATGAGAAGGAGATTAATGTTAGGCCGACACTTGGTATATGTCAATCTGATCAAGGGGAAAACACGTAGGGAAAACTCGATGGATGAAGTCTAATTGGTTTAGGAATTCAATGGTCGGGAAGAATAAGAAACCAGGCGAATGAAATAATCTGATAGCCCGAAGGCAATGCATATCATTCGATTGGGTCATGGGATATATAACTCGAACTGAATTATCTGATGGATTTCATTCACAAATATTGAGCAAGGTAGATTATCAATTTGATGAGGACATTCCAAGCGAGTGAATATGATAGCCTTTTGGGCTTCAGATCTCAAGGAGCACTGTGAGTAAAGGTGAATCTAATTCTTGATGAGGGAGATCTCGATAAGTATCAAGGTTCTAACCACGGACCAAGGTTCCAGCCACATAACATAATAAGATAAAATTTAGGCCTTGGAATAGAACATAAAAAATAATGCAATGGTGATAAAGAAAATCCAGTTGATTCGGGAAAGACCACGCTTAACTACAAAGGCTTAGTGTTGGCTTCAAATAATAGAAAAAACTCAATGAGAGAAGAGCATGGACAAGAGGAAGAAGACTAAGGGTTTCCCATATGAATTTTGGAGATGAAGCAATCAAGTAAAGGTAGTGAATCTACAACTCTGCTCTTGCAACCACAAAAATAATAAAATTCGTTATGCAATGAAGAAGATACTTACCAATATGTCATAAATATTGCGTTCTTTGCCTTTGCCTTCGACAAAATTATGAATAAGTGTTGAGCTTGTTTTCAAAATGCAGAGAAAGGAAGATAAGTTTCTCAATGAAAATCATCCATGAACTCGGCCTTTCATAAACGACTT
This sequence comes from Picea engelmannii, assembly GCA_009831015.1. NCBI lineage: Eukaryota > Viridiplantae > Streptophyta > Pinopsida > Pinales > Pinaceae > Picea > Picea engelmannii. Next base: position 42,820 of record ML838872.1, read on the forward strand.
GTTGTTTTAAATAAATGTCATGAAAGTTGTGTGTATCTAATCTCAAACTCATAGAAAGGATTATTGATATTGTGATTCTAGTTAAGAGTTTTAAACTGAAGAATATGATTAACATACGAGATCTTGAGCATAAATGACGACATTAGGTACAACATGCAAGCATGAGGATGCATAATGCATATATGTTCTTCATTTAATTCATCCATTCATGAATTCCTCAAAAGAAAACTTATTCAAGGAATACAATAGAACATCAAACTTTGTAGACATATGGGATCATCAAATACTTTGAAATATACAAAATGTCCCAAAGATAACTTGTCCATATATCAACGAATCATCATAAGTCAAAAATCATCATGAAGAACATTTGAAAGTTTAAGATCAAAAGTATTAACAAACCTCCATCAAAGACAATCATCAATAAATATCCAAACCCCCAAATCTCTCAAGGTAGGTAAAGAATAATCATTATGCTCATAGTAGTATAGGATTAGGCATTAGAAGTCAAATGTTAGTAGGGGAGGCATTTCCTTTTTCTTATAAAAGAAAAATATAAGGGTATTTGTTGTGGCCACAACACCTACATTGCACTGCCAATTAGTGTGACACTATTGACGTTAGTGTGGCCATGCTCTTCTCAAGCCGGTCCAATTTGACTCTAGAATCTTCATATTCATATCCCCCTTGATGTTCCCCAACCATTCATGGTAAAATTATTCATTTTAATCCTAAAAACAACTATTGTCCACTTATCTTGTAGTCACTACGACTACTTACCATATAGGTCTCACTGGTCAGTGTTCTAATACCATCTGATTCGTAAATGGTAGGATTATATCCCAACCATCTCCTTAACATGGATCCCAACCTAAAGAGGATTGTATTCTATATCTAATATAAACTCACCCACATATAAATGAATTAATATGAGCAATGGTCCA
>ML838872.1:43863-54115 GCA_009831015.1 Picea engelmannii
CCAATGAGCAATGAAAAATAGTAAAAGAGTTACACCAATACACCACAATACACCATGCACAATATATGAGAAATAATCAATAGTTATTGTTCAAGGGAAGTAATGACTTCCAAAGGTAGCTACAGCTTCCAAATGTAAAGGGACGGATAAAACTCCAAGAGGAAGATACAATCCTCCAATATCAAGAGATATTTGAACTCTCCACCTTGCCCCTTCCTTCCACCCAAGAATATATGAGAGATAATAAAACTTTACATTAAATCATCACCATCAACCAATCATCACATAGAACCTGATAATACTTCCCGAGACTTCTTCAATTTATGAAATTATTCAATTCTTGGAGTACTCTGATCCTGTATATAATATTACTCAATGTATTCTCTGAAACTCCTCCAAGTTTCACTCCTTGAATCCTCCCCAAAAAGAAGTTATAGAAAGAATGGTAGACTTTATTCAATTTTGGTCTATTCGGGAGACCGAAATTGTACAGAATGCCCCGAGCTCAATATTTAACATACGACTCTGAAACTCACACACAAGAAACTACAGTCCGTACTCTTTCCAATGAAATTTGTCCCATGGAATTTGGATTTTCGATGAATAAGTTATGACAGTTTTACTCGGAACACCTGTTTATTGACTAGCTTCAGGACTAGTCACAAACCCTATCTTCCACAGAGTGTATCTCCATAATTATAGAAAATCAAGAGCTGAAATTTTTACGAGAGGCACCTTGATATGTCTTATCTATACCATAGAGATTTCACCATATGGATTGTTCTATAAAAAAAATTATAGAAAAAATGGTAAGATGACCTGAAAATAACATACCTTAGAACACATCACCAAAAGACTTCATCCTCCCTTGAAATCTGGCCTTCTTTACTTCTTATTTCCTCTGAAATTCGACTTGTATCAAAACGAATGTCTAATGATGTTTATTTATACCATTTATGTCACTTCCTTTTAACATTAGGTCCGACCTGACACTTTCTTATTTTGTAATTCTTTTCTTTAATTATGTTCAGGGCCTACATGTACTTCCTTCTTCAATTCACTTTGTCATCTTCAAAAATTCATTTCTCCTCAACCATGAGGATCCACGTGACGTTCCACATACCACTAGAAACAGCATGATGTATACTATCCATTCATGGGTGTTGTATATGCATGTGCATTGTACTTCATGTCCAAATACCTTTATCAATCTTGCGGTCAAAAACCCATGACTAGGGTTGACATCAATGACAACAACCAATATTCCAACACTTTGTCTGCCAAAATATCTTCCATATTGAGTTTCCACAACTCAAAACGTTTCCCATTAAATTTTTTGATCTCTATTTTTGAACTACTCGCCGTTTCTTTTCACCACAAGAATCGATACCGAAGAACTCCCACTATAACAAGGCTTATCACAAACCCGAGACAAACCCTTAGCCACAAAGGCATCCCCCCTAAATCCAATAACTGATCTGATACCAAATTTAAGTTTTAAACCTTTTATAGTAATGTGATACACACATGGATTCTTAAAAAACAGAAAATAACACAATTACGATCACACATATACATAGAGATTTACCCTGGAAACCCAAACCTGGAAAACCAACAACTTGTTTAGAGTCGCACCTCTAATTCTTATTCATCATGTTACAACTTCATTATTTACAATACAATACATATAGGATCCCACGACATCAAAAATCCCTAATCCATTAACCTGGATTAGACTACAACCCTAATTCCTTAATTAGAAAACCATGGTTTAAGCCACAAATTCGATCATGCACCAAAAAACCGCCAAAAGTGAAAACCATGTGTTGAAACCCACTAAAAACTGACATAAAATCCACCCAATTTTTTTGGGGGGCTACCGTACCCCTTGTGACCCCCCGCTTCACTTAGCAGAACGAAGGGAATGTGATCAATCATGCAAAGAATATAACACATACCCAATATTTTTTCCTCTATTTGTTGAGTAACTTACTAGTTTAATTTGACATTGTGGTTTTATTAAAATTTGTTGGCAATCCTTTAATTGTTTCTATGTATCTTGCTTATAATTGTGTAGGGTGTGAGTAGTTTCTTGTTGCTCATTTTTTTATTGTGTGAGAGGTATTTCTAGAAAATACTGGTGATGGTGGCTACCAATTTCAACCATTGGTTGTCCTATACCGTTGAGTGATATGGGTGAGGGAAAATCCATAGTCCTCCACAAATATGTTGGAAAACTTGCTAAATAGGGGTTTTCTCTTTCATGGGAGTCATTCTTTCTTTCTGAGAGGAAAATATACTTGCTTGGATGAGATTTTGAAATACCCATGTTGTTGTAGGAAAATCTCCCTGTGGACAGGTAGATTGCCTCAAAGAGCTAGACTCTTAACTCTAAGACAGAAAGTGCTTAACGTGGACACTGACTTCCTTTCAAATCTATACAAACTAATGCATGAGGAGGAAGGAGAACATAAGTACCTTTTACCGGTGTTTGTCCCTGCACGCTCTGAGTTGAGCTCCAATATTTCACTCCTCGATAAGCCCTGTAGACAAACAAAGTACGACCACTTCCTACTCTATCAAGATTAGTCCGAAATAGGTCTATCTACTAAAGAGACAAATTCATGTGAGATTGAACACGAATTAGAAATAAACAGGCCAAGCAAATTATATTAATGAGGACAAAACATTGCTTACAGCCGTAGATGGATTGCAGCAGCTTCGTCAAGTCCTCCTTGTCTACCCCTTTCTCAAAAGATCCACGATCCAAATGATGACAACTTCACCGATTTCTCCCTATGAGATCATAGGTCTCTTGCCTCCAAAATATCTCTGTTCCAACACCACTTATAAGATCATAAGTTTGGTGTGATTCTCCTTTCCTGTCCTCTTTCACCATTAGAAAAATTGCTTATATAGCCTTGGAGAGGCTTTAACCACTTGAGATATCCTTGGGGAAGTTGAGGATTTTCCTCCTTCAGTTAAGGATCTGCCCTAAGATCATGGCTGGACTAGGGATTCGAATCCAACTGCCTTCCAAGAATGAAAGGATCCTTCCCCCAGTCATCTCAACAACTTAACTACTACCCAGAATAGGTAGCGCTCACTCAAAAGGACCATCAGAGCACTGTAGCGCTCCCTAGTAGGCTTTAGGGGGGCGCCAACGCTTTCAAAATCCATAGCGCTCCCTCAAAAGGGCCAGAGGAGCTTTATAACACTCCCAGACAGTGTAAGGGGGAGCGTTGGCACTCCCAGAAGAGGTATAGGGGAGCGCTCTCCTTCAAAAGCTTAATTTTTTTAGTGTTTTCAGATGGCAAAAGGTTAATGAGCCTGCTGACTCATTTCTTCTCTTACAAATCAAATGTTTGAGGTGTTTTAAGTGTCCTTCTCATGTTGTTATAGGCACGACATAGGCATCATGGCAGTATGCTTCCCTGACACTTGCGACACTTGTGAGAAAAATGTGACACTTGCGACCTCTGTAATGACGACACTTGCGACACTATCAAAGTGAGTATTTTTGATGTGTAACATGTTGAAGGAAAATCTCCCCGCGGACAGGTAGATCTCCTCAAAGAGCTAGACTCTTAACTCTAAGACAAAAATTGATTATCATGGTCACTGAGTTCCTTTTAGATCTAGGTGGACTAGTGTGTGAGGAGGAAGGAGAAAAGAAGTTCCTTTTATCGGTGTTTGTCCCTGCACGCTCCGAGTTGAGCTCCAATCTTTCGCTCCTCGACAAGCCCTGTAGACAAACAAAGTACGACCACTTCCTACTCTACCAAGATTAGTCCGAAATAGGTCTATATACTAAAGAGACTAATTCATGTGAGATTAAACACAAATTAGAAAGAAATAGGCCAAGCAAATTATATTAATGAGGACAAAACATTGCTTACAGCCATGGATGAGTTACAACAGTTTCATCAAGTCCTCCTTGTCTTCCCCTTGCTCAAAAGATCCACGATCCGAATGATGATATCTTCACTGATTGCTCCCTATGAGATCATAGGTCTCTTGCCTCCAAAAAATCTTTGTTCCAGCACCACTTATAAGATCATAAGTTTGGTGTGATTCTCACTTTTCTGTCCCCTTTCACCATGAGAAAGCTTGCTTATATAGCCTTGGAGAGGCTTTAACCACTTGAGATATCCTTGGGGAAGGTGAGGATTTTCCTCCTTCAGTTGAGGATCTGCCCTAAGATCATGGCTTGATTAGGGATTCGAATCCAACTGCCTTCCAAGAATGAAAGGATCCTTCCCCCATTCATCTCAACAACTTAACTACTGCCCAGAATAGGTAGCGCTCCCTCAAAAGGGCCATCAAAGAGCTACAACGCTCCCTAGTAGGCTTAAGGGGGGCGCCAATGCTCCTAAAGACACCAACGCTTCCTCAAAAGGGCCAAAGGAGCTTTATAACGCTCCCAGACAGTGTAAGGGGGAGCGCCAGCGCTCCCAGAAGAGGTATAGGGGAGCGCTCTCCTTCAAAAGCTTAGTTTTTTTAGTGTTTTCAGATGGCAAAAGGTTCATGATCCTGCTGACTCATTTCTCCTCTTCCAAATCAAATGTTTGAGGCATTTTAAGTGTCCTTATCATGTCATTATAGGCATGACATAGGCATCATGGCAGTATGCTTCCCTGACACTTGCAACACTTGTGAGCAAAATGCGACACTTGCGACACTTGTAATGACGACACTTGCGACACCATCGAAGTGAGTAATTTTGACGTGTAACACATGTGTCTTTTGAATGGATGGACATGTTTATCTACTTGAGGATTGACTTATTCTATGGTTACATGTGTTATGCAATGTTACTCTTGCTGCCATATAGCGCACACTGTAAACCATATACCGAGAACATTCTGTTACTTCTCAACGTATCCACGATTTAGTATTGTTTTCTAAAAACAACTTTGATGTTGTATTGTTGTCTAATAACACCCTCAACCAAACCCTAGTGACTGGATATAACCATGCATCGTTTTACTTGTTGGTTACAGGTCTGTGCGCTATCCCTAGCAATTGGAAAGACCATACCATGTTTTACTTGCTGGTTATAATGTGTGCTCACTAACCCTATCCTATGAGCATACCAAACATATTGTTTATTGTATAAACATTCTCATGCCCTAAATTTAGTCACAGAGCACTCTGAGAAATCTTATCTTGTTTTCAAGATGTTCCACTATTCATCATTGGGTCAATTACGTAACTATTCCTCTAATCTCCACTTGCTCATGGTCTAAACATTGCTTTGGGAATCCTCCAAAAATGCTGGTACATATCCTTTATTGCCCACACATCTCATGATTGAATTTGATGTTAAAACCTATGTGAGCCAGTATAATAACGCTTATGTGCAGGATAGTTGGTCATAATAAACATAACCGTCATGGTTTGAGTGACTAGGTGGCCTAGTTGTGATAGGTAGCTCCACCACCTGGACCATTGCTCATATTAATTCATTTATATGTGGGTGAGTTTATATTAGATATAGAATACAATCCTCTTTAGGTTGGGATCCATGTTAAGGAGATGGTTGGGATATAATCCTACCATTTACGAATCAGATGGTATTAGAACACTGACCAGTGAGACCTATATGGTAAGTAGTCGTAGTGACTACAAGATAAGTGGACAATAGTTGTTTTTAGGATTAAAATGAATAATTTTACCATGAATGGTTGGGGAACATCAAGGGGGATATGAATATGAAGATTCTAGAGTCAAATTGGACCGGCTTGAGAAGAGCATGGCCACACTAACGTCAATAGTGTCACACTAATTGGCAGTGCAATGTAGGTGTTGTGGCCACAACAAATACCCTTATATTTTTCTTTTATAAGAAAAAGGAAATGCCTCCCCTACTAACATTTGACTTCTAATGCCTAATCCTATACTACTATGAGCATAATGATTATTCTTTACCTACCTTGAGAGATTTGGGGGTTTGGATATTTATTGATGATTGTCTTTGATGGAGGTTTGTTAATACTTTTGATCTTAAACTTTCAAATGTTCTTCATGATGATTTTTGACTTATGATGATTCGTTGATATATGGACAAGTTATCTTTGGGACATTTTGTATATTTCAAAGTATTTGATGATCCCATATGTCTACAAAGTTTGATGTTCTATTGTATTCCTTGAATAAGTTTTCTTTTGAGGAATTCATGAATGGATGAATTAAATGAAGAACATATATGCATTATGCATCCTCATGCTTGCATGTTGTACCTAATGTCGTCATTTATGCTCAAGATCTCGTATGTTAATCATATTCTTCAGTTTAAAACTCTTAACTAGAATCACAATATCAATAATCCTTTCTATGAGTTTGAGATTAGATACACACAACTTTCATGACATTTATTTAAAACAACAAGTCGTTTATGAAAGGCCGAGTTCATGGATGATTTTCATTGAGAAACTTATCTTCCTTTCTCTGCATTTTGAAAACAAGCTCAACACTTATTCATAATTTTGTCGAAGGCAAAGGCAAAGAACGCAATATTTATGACATATTGGTAAGTATCTTCTTCATTGCATAACGAATTTTATTATTTTTGTGGTTGCAAGAGCAGAGTTGTAGATTCACTACCTTTACTTGATTGCTTCATCTCCAAAATTCATATGGGAAACCCTTAGTCTTCTTCCTCTTGTCCATGCTCTTCTCTCATTGAGTTTTTTCTATTATTTGAAGCCAACACTAAGCCTTTGTAGTTAAGCGTGGTCTTTCCCGAATCAACTGGATTTTCTTTATCACCATTGCATTATTTTTTATGTTCTATTCCAAGGCCTAAATTTTATCTTATTATGTTATGTGGCTGGAACCTTGGTCCGTGGTTAGAACCTTGATACTTATCGAGATCTCCCTCATCAAGAATTAGATTCACCTTTACTCACAGTGCTCCTTGAGATCTGAAGCCCAAAAGGCTATCATATTCACTCGCTTGGAATGTCCTCATCAAATTGATAATCTACCTTGCTCAATATTTGTGAATGAAATCCATCAGATAATTCAGTTCGAGTTATATATCCCATGACCCAATCGAATGATATGCATTGCCTTCGGGCTATCAGATTATTTCATTCGCCTGGTTTCTTATTCTTCCCGACCATTGAATTCCTAAACCAATTAGACTTCATCCATCGAGTTTTCCCTACGTGTTTTCCCCTTGATCAGATTGACATATACCAAGTGTCGGCCTAACATTAATCTCCTTCTCATCATATGGGTCACCCTTCATGGCGTTGACGTGGCATTAACATGTCATGTGATGTACCATCCCTATTCCCACTTCCTACTTGCCATTTGTCTAATCCATATTCATGTGATCTTGATCTCAATATGACGTGCCTACTTGAATCGATATATTATATTTATTTCTCCCCTTTTGATGCAGGAGCATTGTTAGCAAGCACGCGGGGCAGGACAAATCAACACCTGGGAATCCTTTCAAAATCTCAACGTTGGCAGTTACGACGAATATTTTGAAGCACGCTTGAACTCAATGTCGGGGAATATTTTGGGAGCACGCCTAATTGATCACATGTGAGCAGGATTTTCCACTCTTGCTCCTGAATGTAACATAAATTAGGGAGCAGTTAGGTTTCTATTTTTGGGAGTAGACAAATAGTAGGAGGGAACCCTAGAGGAACCTTCTGGTAGAAGTAGTCGAAGAGGAACTCTCTGGTAGAAGGAGATGAATTGTACACCCAATGAGGCAGCGAGAGTAGTATTGTTGAATATGAGGTAGAATAGGAGAAAAGAGAGAGAGCCAAGACTTTGTCGAAGTTCGAGATTTTGTACACACTGTAATCATATATTCAGATGAATAGAAAAGCCTTTTTTCCTGCATATGAATTGTCTGTGTGTGTTTACACATTTGAATGTTGTCATTTGTGTGTTTGGTTATGCTGTAGATGTGTTTTAGTCTCCATATGCAGGGATATATAGAATCCTCTATCTGTGAGTTTGCTGGAACTGTTATGGGTTCTTTAGGCTGTGCAAGGAGTGCACAACAAAACAATGGAAGTTCTGGAGCCAACGCAAGGAGTGTGTATCTGAATCTCAAATCAATTTCAGGGAGGAACATGCCAGGAGGGCACACCAGAAGAGTTTACAGACTCACGAGAAGCCTCAGAGTTACTGAACACTCTAGAGGAAGGATTGTGCAGAGGAAGCACATAGCAAAACTATTGAAGGTTCTGTAGAGATCGTGCCAGGAAGGCATCGAGCGAGTGCAAGGAGTGCACCAAGGAACTTTGTTTTGAGTTCAAAGAGAAAGGAAGTGTCACAGGAGAAGGCACTTACATGGTTGTTGAATACTCTGTGGAGCTTCACAAGTGTGCATTGAGCAAACGCAAGAAGCGTGTTCTTGAACTTGGGAGAAATAAAAATTCTAGAGGAAGACCTGTGCAAGGAGTGCACCAGGCCAACACTTAGACGAAGTGTTGAAAGAAAACCATCCGAAGGCTTAGTCAAGCGCAAGAAGAGCATGCAGAGAGAACTAATCAAGTTCAAAAGCTCATAAGAACATTGAGTTGCCAAGAAAGCACTAGGAAAGTCTTTTTGAAGACACAGAAGGATCAAGTCCCTTAGTGGTCTGAGTAAGCTAAAGCTCAGAAAGGATAACACCTTTGCACACAAAGTCCTAACATAAAGGAGAAGAAGACAAACTTTTTCCAAGTCCAAAGCTCGAAGGAGAGGTAACACTTCAAGAAACGCAGGCGAGACTCAAAGTCATCGAGATCGTAGAAGGATCGAAGGTCGAGGCCTTAGACACTTAGAGAATTATTCCAAGTTTGGGAAGAATGCCAAAGCTCAGGAGAAGGAGTGACAACTATCGTTAGATCATCTCCAGAGGAGAAATCTGGACCGTTGAATCTACATCCAGACAAGAGGAGCGAGCATAGGAGAAGATCAGATCTGGGCCGTCAGATCTAAGCATAAGGGCCAATAGCCATTGGATACAGGTAAGGTGAATGCACATTAACCCTTTAAAATTGCATAGGAGAGTGGAATTTGCGAAGTCGCGAAGCCCCAAAATCATCGGAACCATCCATCATCGGGGGACAAGTGGCAGTAGATCCGAGAGTTCGAGGACTCAGAACTCGAAAGATTTGCAAGGAGGAATGACGAGAACCTCCAAGGCACGAAATTGCGAAGTGCAAACTCACGATTTGATCCTAGCCGTCCATCAGAAAAGGACACGTGGCGAGAGCTCAAAATTTCGCTGACTTGCGACTCAGGGGAGTCAAAGGGTGCGAACTCGCGAAAGGATGACAGTCGTTGATCGAGCCACATAAATATTGACCATCCATCGAAGGGGAACACATGGTGGGAGATTAGCGTTTCGCTAACTCGTAGAGTGGAAAGGTCAAAGTGCAGAGTCGTGAGGATTTGCGAGGTGCGAACTCGTGAAAGGCTCACAGCCGTTGATCGAGCTGCAGAAATCCTGATCATCCATCGAAGGGGAACACATGGCAAGAGATCAAAATTTCCTTGACTCGCAGAGTGGTGTTGATATCTAAAGATGTCCTAAAGACAACCTTAGTTAACATTAATTTATCAACCCGAGGATTCGTCTTTTTATCTCAAGAATGCTGACAAAGTCTATGCAGATAGATGTAGAGGCTAAAATCGCGTAGTTAAAGCAAATATGAGTTTATCAACAATCAAGTTCCTCACACATTCATTAAAACTCTAAAACTAAGACCTTAACAAAATTGAAATCTAATCTACAACATGCTGTGAATTCAAAGGCATTAATTAAATTGTTGAATTGATCTAATTAAGAAACAATAATTGAATTTATGGAAATCTTGATAAACTGATCTATTGGCGATTATTTAACCTGTTGAAAAGAAGTAGCAAATTACTATATCTATGAAAAGGAACAACGACTATATTTTACCGAAAGGAACAACGATTGTAATCTAGTCGAAAGGAACAACAAATACTAAATTAAGTGAAAGGAACAACAAATGCTAATTTAAGCGAAAGGAACAACAAATGCCAATTTAACCGATATGAACAACGCATACGATAATGAGAGGAACTGTCAAGCAGTAAACTATAGCAATGGAAACTGGAACAACAATCAATAACGTTCAAATGAAACGCCTATCTTCTGTAGCAAACAACATAAAATCATTAACACATTCATGCCTTTATCTTAACTATTACGAAAGAGATTTAAATCACAGAACATAAATCAAACTGATACAATTATAGATTGAGA
>ML838873.1:9643-20500 GCA_009831015.1 Picea engelmannii
TCTAGATGTTGTTGGCCGTGTGCCTTTGTCTATTTGCTTCCTATTACTTACTTCTTTCATATGCTGTGTACGTGATCTTATGGAAGAATTGAGTTTAGAAGGGTCCTGAGTGAACCGTTGGTGGAAAACTCAGGAGGGAGAGTTCCCAGCTAGTTTAGTGGAATAGGTCCAGGTGAAGCCCGAACGGGGAAGTATCGGAGCGAAGGACTCTTCAAGAGGAAGAGAATCAACGAATTGAAGTCTTGAGAAAGATTTCACCTTCAAGCGCAAGGAGAACCTGGTTATACCGCATATCGGCACATCGGGGCTGGCGAGCATGAGAGCTGCATGCACGTCGATATCGCTGGTAGCGATTTCCAATTTTCTGTGGAAGTGCGACTTTCGGAGGTATACGTGGCATGTACTCTCAGGACGTCGAGTCTCGGGAGTTGAATGGAAAACAACTGGTCTTGTAAGTTGCGAACTCGCGAGGGGAGAAATAGCGATCCTCAGGTACCGACGATTCGGGCCTCGGGAGTTGAAGTGGGTTTATTTGGGATTCGCGGGAAGCGACGCCGCGAGGCTTCGGGACTGTGAAGTCTCGGCATTTCGGTACATCAGGTATCGGGAGCTGGGATCCCGGGTGGTTGGGAGCGCGAGAGGCGAGGTCTCGATCCTCGAAGTAAAGAAGAAGAGAACCGAGAGGAGTGAACTGTGGGGTTAGAGAACCCGATAGGAAGGAAGGAGAACCATTGAGTTCTTTAGGCCCGTGGAAAGCGAAGGTCCTGGTAACGTGACCGCCACCGAGGGGAGGTTGCGTCAGGGTGGTATTAGAGCTTGAAGATCTTGTCTATATATTGCAGGTGAGAGAAGAGAAAGAGGAAAAACACTCTGATACTCAAGACTTGCGTCAGGGTGGTATCAGAGCTAGTTAGGGAGTTCTCTTTGTTCAGGTAGCAGGGGGGAAAGAAGCGGATACACTATGCCGCCAAGACGAGAGAGGCAGTCACCTAATCATGAAGATAAGGATGCCCGAAGATGAGGAAGACCAACAGATAATGCTGAAATGGAACGCTAGGTAAGAGACCTCAGAGTGAGGCTTGAGGAGATGGAGGCCGCTCAGAGACGTGGTGCTGGTGCAGCAGAGTTCAATGATCCCGAGATTGAAGAGGAAGTTGGACACGATGCCGAAGAAGAAGTCGCAGCAAAAGACGCGTCAACCGAAAGGTTGATCAGAGCCATCTTGAGAATGAGATCGAAGACGAAGATGGACATCCCTATCTATGAAGGGAGCTTGAATGCAGAAGAGTTGCTGGATTGGATCCGAGCACTTGACACCTACTTCGATTATGAAGACATCGAGGAGGACAAGAAGGTGAGGCATGCTGTCACCAAGCTGAAGGGACATGCAACCTTATGGTGGGACGAGCTACAGGCAGATAGACGTTCTCGAGGCAAACAGAAAATCAGGAGCTGGGACAGGATGATCGCTAAGATGAAGGCGAAATTCATCCCGAGGGATTACCAGATCACTCTGTTCAGGCGCATGCAGAACCTGAGACAGAAGATGATGACGGTGAAAGAGTACACCGAGGAGTTCTATAGGCTCAACATCCGAGCTGGTCATCGGGAGAGTGATGACGAAAAGGTGGCGAGATACCTGAATGGGTTGAGGTATGACATTCAAGACGAACTGAGCATGGTTACCATCTGAACAGTCGAGGATGCATACCAAATGGCTTTGAAAGCTGAGGAGAAGCTGAGCCACAAGCAGGGACAGCGAGGGCGGGGTAGAAACCATCCCAGAGGCAAGACAGTTGCCCAAGAGAAAACACAAAAGCCCAAGGAGGATTGGAGGAGACCTCAGGGAAAAGTGGAAAGAGGTGATACCTCGCAGCAGGGGCAGAAGAGTTCTGAGCCGAGGAGACAGTCAGAAGATCAGCAAGGAGGATATGCTGACACCAACACGTTCCCTTGTACCCGAGGTAGAGGACAAGGTCGAGGAGGAATTATCACATGTTTCACGTGTGGCAAGGACGGACACAAAGCTGTTGACTGTCCGGACAGGAAAATGGACAGGGGAAAAAATCACATCGCCGAGGCGCAGAAGCGTGATGTTGAGAGTGAAGATGAAGACAGCAGGAGATTTCTTGGGATGCATAAAATCCTTTTGAAGCTTGAGAAGGAGGTGGAAAGTGCAGTGCAGAGGAGAAGACTGTTCAGAACGGCTTGTACAACCAAGGACAGGAAATGCAAAGTCATAATCGACAGCGGGAGCACCGACAATCTCGTTTTGACCGAGATGGTGGAGAAATTGGAGCTAGAGACAACTAAGCACCCGAGTCCATACAAAGTCTCGTGGTTACAGAAAGGACACCGGGTAAGTGTCACTAAACAATGCTTAGTTAAGTTTAAAATTGGGAACTATCACGATGAGATTCTGTGTGATGTCATTCCCATGGACGTATGTCACATATTGTTGGGAAGACCATGGCAATATGATCGAAATGTTGTTCATGATGGAAGGGTGAACACATACACCTTGGAGAAGGATGGAAGAAGTCATAAGCTATTGCCGATAAAGGATAAAGAGGTGAAGCTGGAGGTTAGAATCACAATACTTCTCATGAGTGGGAAGGAGCTTTTTACAGAGCTGGAGAAGAATGAAGATCCACAGTTCTTTGTTGTCAGGAAGCTGAGAATTGTCCTGACAAACACAAGAGTGGACGACTTGCCAGAGGAGATTCAACAACTGCTGGGAGAGTTTACTGACATCATCGTGGATGAACTACCTCGTTCGTTGCCACTGGTGCGGAGTGTGAGTCACCACATTGATCTCATACCCGGAGCAAGTTTTCCATATAAGGCAGCATACAGGTTGACACCTCGGGAGAATGAGGAAGTCAAAAGGTAGGTATAGGATCTGCAGGATAAAGGACTTGTAAGAGAGAGTCTGATTCCATGTGCTGTTCCGACGGTGCTGAGTCCAAAGAAAGATGGAGGCTGGAGGATGTGTACAGACTCCAGGGAGATAAATAAAATTACCATCAGATACAGATTTCCACTGCCGAGAATGGATGACCTGATGGATTGCCTGAGTGGGGAAAATTATTTTTCAAAGATCGATCTCAAGAGCGGATATCATCAGATCTGGATGAGAGAGGGATATGAATGGAAGACGACATTCAAAACAAACGAGGGTTTGTACGAATGGATGGTCATGCCGTTTGGTTTGACAAACGCGCCCAACACTTTCATGAGGCTGATGAATGAAGTCCTGCGGGAATTCATTGGCAAATTTGTGGTCATGTATTTGGACGACATACTGATTTTCAGCAAGACAAAGGCTTTACACCTGAGGCATTTGGCCATCGTAATGAGAAGGCTACAACAGGAGAAGTTGCTGATAAATTTGAAGAAATGTTCGTTCATGCAGACAGAGCTCATTTATTTGGGTTTTGTAATTTCAGCAAATGAGTTAAAAATGGATCCTGAGAAGGTAGAAGTGATCAGGAATTGGCCATCACTGAGGAATGTTTTTGAGGTCAGGAGCTTTCATGGTTTGGCAAGATTCTACAGAAAATTCATTCGAAATTTTAGTGGAATCAGTGCCACAATGATGGACACTGTGAATAAACGGCATAAAGTTTTTTAGTGGACAGCCGAGGCTGAAAAAATCTTCAATCTGTTGAAGAGAAAGATAACAGAGCAACCAGTGTTAGTGCTTCCTGATTTTCAAAAGACCTTCCAAGTGAAGTGTGACGCTAGTGGGTATGCTGTTGGAGGGGTCTTGAGTCAAGATGACAGACCTGTTGCATATTACAGCGAGAAGCTGGACGATGCAAAATTGAAATACTCCACATACGATAAAGAGTTCTATGCAATCATACATGCATTGAAAAAGTGGAGGCATTACTTAATACCCAAGGAGTTCGTATTGTATAGTGACAATCACGCATTGCAGTTCGTGAGTCAACAGGAGAAGCTGAATCAGAAGCATGCGAAGTGGGTAGAGTACATGCAGAATTTCACGTTCGTGATAAAACACATTTCGGGGACTGCTAACAAGGTAGCTGACGCCTTGAGAAGAAAATGTTTATTACTACAGGAGTTCAGTGTCAAGACTTTGGGTTTTGAGAATCTGAAAGATATGTATGCAGGTGACGCAGACTTTGGCGAGGCATACGAGGTAGCCGAGAACCCAGTTCTTAGAGATAGGAGTCCGTGGATTGACTACCTGATCCAGGATGGGTTGTTGTTCAAAGGCAATCAACTGTGCATTCTAGATTGCTCTATGAGGAAGAATTTGGTGAAGGAGAATCACAGCAGGGGCTTAGCAGGTCATTTCAGACATGACAAAACATTCGCCAAGCTAGGCGAATCATATTTTTGGCCAGGCATGCGTGCAAATGTGAAGAGGTTTGTTGACCGATGTAGAATTTGTCAACACGCGAAATACCGAAAATGGAACATAGGGTTCTATCAGCCATTGCCCATACCCGAGAGGCCATGGGAGGCCATTAGCATGGACTTTGTGTTGGGTTTGCCGAGGACATAGCGAGGAGTTGATTCCATTTTTGTAGTGGTGGACAGGTTCTCAAATATGGAACATTTTATATCATGTCATAAGACCAGCGATGCAACCCACATCGCAAATCTATTTTTCAAAGATATTGTGCGATTGCATGGATTGCCGAGAAGCATAGTCTCGGATCGGGATAGCAAGTTCGTAGGTCACTTTTGGAGGACGCTATGGAAGAAGCTGCAGACTGATTTGGCATTCATTTCTGCTTACCATCCCCAGACAGATGGACAGACAGAGGTGGTCAACAGAAGCTTAGGAGATCTGTTGAGAAGTCTGGTGACAGAGCATCACACTAGTTAGGATCAGATCTTACCACAGGTAGAATTTGCATACAACGATTCAGTGAACCGGAGTACAGGTAAGAGCCCATTTCAAATTTTGTATGGAACACAACTGAGATGAGTGTCTGAGCTCAGAGAGTCAGAACAGATTGAAACCAGCAGCGCGAAGGCTGAAGAGTTCGCTGAAGCGATGAAAGAACTTCACACAGAGGTGAAGCAACGACTGCAAAAATCGAACCAGGAGTATAAGCGCAGAGTTGATCAGAGGAAAAGACAGCTTTAGTTTGAAGTCGGCGATATGGTTCTCGCACACCTAAGAAAAGAAAGGTTTCCGATGGGAACATACAATAAGCTCAAGATGAAGAAAATCGGGCCGTGCAAAATCCTGAAGAAATTCGGGGAGAATGCTTATGAGCTTGAGTTGCCCGAAGGCACTGGAATATCTCTGATTTTCAATATTTTGGACTTATACCCTTACAAGAATGCATAGGCAGACACAGGAGCCGAGGAACCAGTGGTCTAGTGGCAGAAGCAATTACCAGTTGCAGAAAAACCACAGATGGAGTGCATACTGGATAAACGAGTTGGAAGGAAGACCAGGAGGAAGAAATATTTTGAATACCTGGTAAAATGGAAGAACCACCCAGTGGAGGATGCCAGCTGGGAGACAGAGGCCATTATATAGAAGCATGGTCGTAGTGTGCAGGAGCTCATGGATAGGAGCCCATGAAATTTTCTGAGACGAGGAGTATGATGCAGGAGCATTCCCACCTCGACAAGCGAGTCAACGCGTGAGGGAAGAAAAGACAGCCGGATGACGCCAGCACCAAAATTTTGAATCACCCTAATATCTATTGCGCCGCCATTTGAATGAAAGCATTCATCCTAGAGTGTACTTGCACATTGTAAATAGACCTTGAGCAGATAATCTCTCGACCTTAGCTAGCAGAAGTACTTCTTAGATTTAGTGCAGGTAGATAAGATTTAGTGCAGGTAGATAAGATAATTAAGTTTAGATTAGACGGGTTATGACTTCGAGAGGGAAAAAGAAGTAGAGACACCCTCCTTTGTATTATTGTAAGAGAGAGGGAGACATTTCGAGAGAGGCAGGGAGAATTAGCATTGAGGAGCAAGAAGAGAAGCACAGAGCGGTTGTGAAGAAACCCCATGTACAGATATTGAATTAATACAAAGTCTTGATTCAATCTCATGGCTGTGATTCTTCTCTGTGTGTTGATGATACTATGTTGTTTCATGTTTGCTTCTTGTTTTTCCTATTGTCTATATGTTGCATATGTGATTGCATGGAAGGTTCAAAACCTGAGGGAGTAAAAGATTGAGTTTCAAATCGATTCTCTGTCTAAGCTATGATTTTCCTACAGAGGGTGCAGTGGGATACCTCCGCATAGAGTGCGTTGAGGGGCTGGACAGTTAAAACCTCATTCTTGGTTACCCAGAGGCTGTACTGAGTTAAGATGACTGCGCAGGTGAGTTGCCGGTTGAGTGAAGCCTCAGAGTTAGGCTTGAAAAGAGGAGAACAGTAAAGCCGTGGTTAAATTCCATGGATATGTCTATTTTCTGGATGTTGTTGGCCGTGTGCCTTTGTCTATTCGTTTCCTATTACTTACTTATTTCATATCCTGTGTACGTGATCTTATGGAAGAATTGAGTTTAGAAGGGTCCTGAGTGAACCGTTGGTGGAAAACTCAGGAGGGAGAGTTCCCAGCTAGTATAGTGGAATAGGTCCAGGTGAAGCCCGAACGGGGAAGTACCAGAGCGAAGGAATCTTCAAGAGGAAGAGAATCGACGACTTGAAGTCTTGAGAAAGATTTCACCTTCAAGCGCAAGGAGAACCTGGTTGCACCGCATATTGGCACATCAGGGCTGGCGAGCACGAGAGCTGCATGCACGTCGATATCGCTGGTAGCGATTTCCAATTTTCTGTGGAAGTGCGACTTTCAGAGGTATACGTGGCGCATACTCTCGGGACGTCGGGTCTCCGGTGTTGAATGGAAAGAAACTGGTCTCGCAAGTTGCGAACTCGCGAGGGGCGAAATAGCGATACTCAGGTACCAGCGATTCGGGCCCCGGGAGTCGAAGTGGGTTTATTTGGGATTCGCGGGAAGCGACGCCGCGAGACTTCGGGACTGTGAAGTCTCGGCACTTCGGTACATCGGGTATCGGGAGCTGGGATCCCGGGTGGTTGGGAGCGCGAGAGGCGAGGTACCGATCCTCGAATTAAAGAAGAAGAGAACCGAGAGGAGTGAACTGTGGGGTTAGAGAACCCGATAGGAAGGAAGGAGAACCATTGAGTTCTTCGGGCCCGTGGAAAGCGAAGGTCCTGGTAACGTGACCGCCACCGAGGGGAGGTTGCGTCAATATGATAGTGTCTCACTATGATAGGCCATGGGGTGGCCCTTCTGAGTGATAATTGCGCCCACAACATAGTATGAATCATCTGTCTCGATCTCAAAGGGATGTTGCAGGTCCGGTAATGAAAGTAATAGGGATGAGCACACGTGCTAATTCGAATCATTGGATTCTTGTTGTTGGGATAGGCCCCACACAAATTTTACCTTACGACCACCCCTTGTTACTTGAATGAGGGCTCATGTAATATGGGATAATCCCAACATGAACCTGTGATAGAAATTGGCAAGGTCCAAGAAGCTCCGAAGCTCAGTGAGTGTGGTTGGGGCTGGCCATTGATGGATGACCTATATCTTAGCTGGATCCACATGCACACCATGTTGATAAATGATGTAGCCTAGGTACTGGAACTTTCCCATGCCGGAGGATCATTTTTCCACGTTGGCATATAGCTTGTGCTATCGCAGGGTGTGCAGAACCTGTTGAATATGCTGCAAGTGTTCTACCCAAGTCTTGTTGTAGATTAGGATGTCATCCAAATACACCACTACAAAGTATCAATGAAAGGTCACAGGATATCAGCCATCATCTTCATGAAAGTTATTGGAGCATTTTTCAAACCAAAGGGCATGACCAGCCATTCAAAAAGACCTTCTTTTGGCTTGAAGGTTGTCTTCCATATTTCTATCTGTTCTATTGGGACCTGGTGGTAGTTAGACTTCAGATCAATATTACTGAAGTATATTTCCCCCTTGAGCTGATCAAAGAGATTGTCAATTCGAGGAATCAGGTACTGGTTCCTGACTTTGATTTTATTTAGGGCTCGATAATCAATGCAGGGTCACCATGTCTTGTATTTTTTCTACACTAGCACGATTAAGCTCCCACAAGGTGATGAGCTGGGATGGATGCGCCCCTTGTGGAGTAGTTCTTGGATCTATCACTTGATCTCCTAATTTTCTAGCAGAGAGAGATAATAGATTTTCCCATTGGGTCACGGCGTGATAAGGGTCAGATCGATGGGATGCTTGAATTGACAGTGCATAGGTATCTCAGTAGGTGAGGATAAGATATCTGTGTATTATTCCACGACCTTGTCCACTTGATTCTATTGTGTGGAGAGGTTGACTGTGGAGGCCCTAGATGTGGCTGCAATATTTCTCTCACTCTAAGAGTGAATCACGAAGAGCACAAACTTCTCGGTCTAAGAGATGACCTTCCTACATTTCTTGGAAAAGTTCAAGGAAATAGCACTAGGGGGGATTGCATTGAGTATCCTGTACAATTTCCTGTTCAAAGTAATAATAACACTGCGAGGCCTAGACTCATATACAACATGAAATTTCCATAAATAAGGTTGGCCCAAAAGAAAATTACAAACTTTGAGAGGAGAAACACCACATAATACCTCATCTTTGAAGGGCTTGATGTCATACAACAAGTGACACTGTTGGATGATGCGAAGATCGCTTCCTTGGTGGAGCCATACAATGGTGTAGGGATGTGGATGCGGTGTTGTCAGCAGGGCTAGCCACTTGACGACCTCTATCAATATGATTTTCTTCTAGCTACCACTATAAACGATGAAGTGCAACGGGGTTTCTTTCACCCACATCTGTGAATGAAAGAGGCACTCGCCTTCCTCTGGCTCGTCTGGTTCACTGGGATGGATCTTGGTGGTAGAAATAGTGGCACTAGGTTCCATGTCAATGTTCCATCTCCCCCTTTCTGGTTTTGACTCAGAGTTGAAACCTGCATATGATTCATATGATTTCACCTCATCCACCAACGACTTCTTTGAGCGACAATCGATAGTGTTATGCTAGGGGCTCTTATGGAAGTTGTAGCACTTCCCAATATCTTTCTTTGTTTTTCTAGTGTCCTTCTTTGTTTGCGGCTTAGCCCATTTTTCCCGAGGTTGTCCATATTTTCTTTGTCCTTTGTTCTTGCAGGTTGGGGATGCCCTTATTTTTCTGTGAGGGTTTCCTAAGCCCAAATTGTCACATCTTTTGTTTAATCTTCTGCTCAGTTTTGACGACATATCAATAGGATGCGCCTAAGGACAAGATATCCATAAACTCCATTTTGTCTTGTATGTATCTATGAAAACCACTGCGATACTTGAGCACCATATGTCACTCAAAATATTTGATACCCATCTTGGTGCGCAAGGTATGGAAGTATTTGTGAACTCTGGCACTGCTTGGTCTCTTTCCTGCTGCAGTGTGGTCCATTTTGTATATAGGTCGTCAGAACTTTCGAGAGGGTAGTATTATTTCTTAATAGCATCCCTGAAGGACTCCCAGGTGACAACGACTATAAATAATGAGGGTTCCTTTGTTTCCTTTTTCTCACAAAAAGTTTCCCACCAATATTTGACACAGGGAACGACTTTAAGGAGTGCAAAAGTGATCTTTTATCTATTCGAAAAGTTACAAACTAAAAAATACCCTTCTATTATATCCAACCATTTGTCTACAACATATGCATCTATATGACCTTCAAATATAGGAATATCAAAGTTGATTTGTACCTCTAAGTGGGCGCCACCTCCACTTGAGGAAGATGCATTTCATGTGGGTAGTCATCGAAGGATTTGCACAAAACTATCCATCATCTCGTTCCTTTGTTGTGTGAGGGCTTACTCAAGATTTGTTTTTAAAGGATCTCATGTCCCATCGTATTTATTTTCTCCCACCATGAGATTTCACTTGGGCCTATGAGAGATTTTGTCCTCAAGAGAAACAAGCTTGAGACCCAATTCTTCATACCCTAACCTCGTTGGGGACATGCATTAAGAATGACAAGGAGAAAACTGCTCTGATACCATTGATACATATTTTATGAGTAGAAAGAAATGAATACATATTATTATTATGTTTAAAACATAAGCACAAGGAAAAATAACATAGATACAATAAAAATGATTTCTATTCAATAAGGAAATATGTTGAAGCTGTAAAATGCAGACTCAAAACAATCTTGCTAGAATGGTTGTGACTTATCTCTGAGAAGAGATGTGACAAATGTGCTCATTCGCAATAATATGGTTACCATGAGGTTCTCTAAGCCTTTTTATAATAAAAAAGAATGCCAAAACCCTAGATATCCAAATACCTAAACCTAGGAGATGAAGAACCAAAATTCATGTGTGCCCCGTTGGGGTAACTTAGTACATCAACTTCACGGGGTTGTAACTTTTGGATATGATATTCATTTTAGGCGCACGATAAATCATTGGAAATTTCTATCCTAGGACTACACATATTGCCATCTAACTCTAACAATGCACCAAAATTGACTGTGGTGATCCCTAAAATTGCTTTTTAGGGCCTCAAAATGGCCCTGAAAGTCGGGGACTCGAAAACTAGGAAAACAATAACGAAGTGGAAAAATTCCAAAATGATCCAGTTGGAATAGGTGGGATGCCACCGACATCCATCTGGATTAGACATAAATCTTTGTTAGACTAAAAAAAATCAATATCAAAAAATAAGGATCATGAAAATTGGTAGCTACAACTAGAAGAACCTCAAACAACATATATGTTGTTAAGAACCAAACATCAAGATAGCATAGAAAAACCTCAAGAAAAGTACTCAACGCCTTGAAAAAGAGATAATTTCAGATAATAAGCCTCTT
>ML838873.1:42047-64356 GCA_009831015.1 Picea engelmannii
TTCAACCCTACGACATTGGAACTTTACGCCTTCCACTGTGTTAAAAATAAAATGATTAAAATATGTACCACTGATTAATTTGTAAATTGTCCATGCAGGTAATCATCATTAGAAGACGTAGGAGATGTAGACGATGTGGTGTTGGAGGAAGAGGTGTGACACCTCCAATAGTATCCACACCAAATGGATCTAACCCTCAGGGAGATTATTAGATGACTATGCAACAACAGGTTGTTGCGGGAGATGTGGTAGGTATGATGAGATACTTCCACAAGATGTTAGAGGATTTGATCAATAACATGGATTGAGATGAGGGAAGAGCATCTGTGCCCGATGAGGGTTCACAGCGTGCTCTGGTTGGTAGTAGTAGTATAAACAAAGATCTCGAGAAAGTGAAGTTTCACGAGTTCTGGGGTGCCCCGTATGGCTTAGCTGCTAAGGCATGGTTGGAGAACATGGATATGTGCTTCACAATTTGTGATTACACCTCCAACATGAAATTACACATGACGATATTTCAACTGGAAGGGAGTGCTCTACTTTGGTGAAAGACACTCCTACCTCAACTAAACATGGTCGTCGAATATGTGTCATGGGAGTTGTTTGAGGAATGATTCTGGGAGAGGTATTTGTCCGAGTAATTCATTAAGTGTTCTCTTAATGAGTTCAATTCCTTACGACAGAGTAGACGTACGGTGCCAGAGTATGAGGCTAGGTTCATGGAGATACTTAGGTATGCTCCACATATGAACACAGGCACATTAAAGGTCAACAAGTTTGTGTTCAGCCTTAAATTAAACATTCTTGCAAAGGTAAGAATCCTAATGCCTCAGAAGTTGCACTATGTGGTTCAAAAATATAACGTAACCGACCATGCACAAGCCCAAGTGGCGCCACTTCCAAAGACTCGCTTCTGAACAGATCTCGAATTCTAGCAAGATTTAATCTGAAATCAAGCATGAAGGCCCACATGCATTAAAAAATATCCATGATACAAAATAAAGGAAATAAACAACATTCCATGCACAACAATAACCAACAGACATTAACATTATAAATACATCTCCTAGAGATAATTAAATAGACAACGGAAATAAACATTACACATAGAACACATAGAGCACTTATCTTTGCATGTAAAGATTCACCAACTAGTTGTAGACTAAGGACATTCCTCCCAACCATAGAAATTGTTGTTCTTTTACTCTCAACAACATGTCACCCCCGAGCCATGGCTATGGATCCAAAAAGACGGGTCCTAGGCCAAGTATAACCACACGATAGTTGGTTAACTAGATCTCAGGTTTCCCAACCACACAGTGAATCCAAATTTCCATCTCCCCCCACCCCCCCCTCATCCTGTACCACCCAAAGAAACATACATCCTTCTCTACCATGCAGTCCCTCATATTGTCCCATTTCTCTCCAGGACTCCAGTGCTACTAGTAAGGAAATATCCCTATTGGATACTCCAAGAATTATCAGTTGTGGGCAGTTCTATCTAAACTTCCATCAATCTCATAACTAACAAGCCTCTCATCACTCAAGCTATCACAGGCATTTCAACACTCAAAACAATCCAAATTACACCAACTCTTTCCTACCAACTTGCACAACCCCAAGAGAATGGAAACCCTTATTTTCCACGCATTCCCTTAGGTTGTCCATCTCCTTCCAAGGCTCTAGTGATTCTGGTTAAGAAACTCCTTGATGGGACTCTCAGGACTCACAGCTGTGGAAAATTCTATTCAAACTTCCATCAAGCCCATGCACATAGGCATCCATTCCCTTCTTGAATGATTAGTAATTATTATAACCATTCATCAATGGCTCTCCACTTCCTTCCATTCATTTCCATGCTCAGCCCAAGAGCATACGAATTGGAAATAGTGAGTGAAGAGGAAAGAAGAATAAGGGAACAAGGAAACAAAATGAACCAGGGGAAGAACGAACCAGAGGAAGAATGAACCAGGGGAAGAAGCACCAAAACAACCCCCAAGGGATGTTTATATAATCACAAGAACCAAGAACCACATGGCCTCCCCCAAGAATCTCATGTAACCACTTTTCTCCATAAAACAATTATGGGTAATTAACATAATAATTAAAAAAAAAACTTACCCCCCCCCAAATCCCCCTCTCTCATGGAATACTGGCCCCCTATATCTTTTTTCCTTTTCCTTCTTGCAAACAACATTGTATTTTATTAATATATATGAAGTATTACATTTCCTTGGCATTCTGGCCCCTTTTCGACTTTATCAGCTCACCAACCTAAGTCACAATTACATAATACATTATAGTTCATAAGGGTTAAAACTTGGATGTTACATCCCCCTCCCCTTATTTTGGAACTGTCCTTAGTGCAAAAAACCATTCCAATGTTATTAAAATTACAAATCCAGGCTCTTTGGCCTTAATCCACCTAGGCATTCCAGCTAACTCTTATATACATAGGCACTCTGGCCTAAAATTAAACATGTATACATAGGTATTCTGACCCAAAACATGTATAATGATCTTCAAAATTTGTATTTCTGGTAGCAGTTCCAACCAACAAGATCTACTTCACTCTCATCCTTTCACAACCCAAATAAATGAACTCCTTTCTCTGCCATGCAATCCCTCATGTTGTTCCACTTCTCTCCAAGGCTCCAGTGCACTCGACTAGGAAATTTGAGAGTTGAGGCTTCAAGAACTCTAGCTGCAACAAGTCCACTAGACTTTCTTCATTCCATGCCTTCATCATTTAGCTCAATTTCCTTCTAGTATTATTTTTCATGATCTCCCATCTTCAATAGCAAGCATCTCATTTGTATTGTAAAAATACATTCATCATGAGATATTGTTATAATAATTTCAAACATAAATGCAAATATGTTTTATACATGAAAACAAAATTTTCCAAGCATGAGCTTTCTGCTCATAATGTTTGGATCTGCAGCTGTAGATATCAGTCTTCCTTATGATCTTACATCCCTACCATATTCAAGACCATCCTACCTTCAATTTCCTTGATTTACATTTAGCCAAAACAATTTGTTAGTAATTTATTAAATTATAATTCCCAAAATTGTTTCATATAGGAAAAACAAAACTTCCAGACATGATCTCCTGCTCCTAATAATTTGGCTCTTACAACAATAGGCACTAGTCTTATTTATGGACTTGTGACACTACCATATTCAAGACTCTTTCCTACAATTTCAACATTCCTCTGCCAAACAAATTGTCAATACATCGGGTACCATCTATATATATATATATATATATATATATATATATATATTCATGGGAANGATATATATATATATATATATATATATATATATATATATATATATATTCATGGAAACAAGTGATGTCATAATTGTTTTATTTACTTCTATCGATCCAACTATTAATTGGAATGATCTCATCATTACATACACATGTATTTTCAACCACTACTTTCTAGAAATAACACTGTCTCCCCCAACAAAGCTTTTATGTAATTTCTCATTATGTAGCTAATTTAACCTGCAACTTTCTTGTTGTAATATCAAACAGTTTTTGAATTTTTATCAACTTCATCAGTTTTAAATACTCACATCATTTCAGTTGTTAGCATAATAATTTCTATGTTATATAATATATACATGCATTCACCCCAAATGCACTCAATGATTCATGTATTTGTAACATTTTTAATAGCTCCAAAACTGGTCTTGAAATTTTAACAACAACAATACAATCAACTTTAGCTAGTATTCATATTAAATATAATGCATCTATCCATCATTACGTATTTTCAGCACCACCGGCTTTTCATAATGCAACAATTTATTACTAAATAAAATAGAAATCAATGTTCCAATACCGATGACCACATATACACAATGCATCCATGCATTGGCTACACAATACCACATATGTCATGCATTCCACCATGATGAGTTGGAAGGTCTGGCCAACGACTCAAAAGATCATCCACACACTTCCTACTTCTTGCCTAACTATTTGGATACCTTCCTTTTCAACCCAAACACAACACCAAGAATATAATTATTAAGTGTTCTCCAGTGCCAGTTAAGAGGTTGTAGTCCAAACATCAAATATAGAGTAGATACCATTGAGCACTCACATAACACTATATACCTTCCATATCCAACCATATTATGGTCTCACACATGACTATTTTAGGTATCTAGAGAGGTAGTGGGGGGGCCTAGAGGGCCCATAATTATAATAGTGGAGGCCATTCAATGTTTGCCAAGGAAAGTTCTCTAATACCACTTGTTAAGAACCTAAATAGATCTACCAATATAATAACCACAAATATTGAATACACAATAGATCCACAAAGCAAGATAGAAGAAACCACACTTTATTATTACCAAACCCTTGAGGTAGGGAAACACCATACAATGGATGCTATTATGGAAGGGATCCTCTCCTGTTCACTTGCCTCTTTGAGGGGGAATCCTCCTATTGAGCTACCGCTCCAAATACAATATTTCTCTTCATGTCCCATTACATTGCTTGAACCCCTTTATATAGTTCTACCATCACCTAAGAACATTCTAGAGGAGGAATCTTCTAGAAGTAGAACCTTCTAAGAAGTTATATTACATTTATTATATTTATCTACCCATTTATTATGTCTAACTACCACAGTGAGCCTTATTTAATAATATAGTGGACCTAGTCCACCTTACATTGAATGACCTCCACTATTATAACTATGGGCCCTCCAGCCCCCCCCACTACCTCTCTAGATACCTAAAAATATATTATGTATGTAAGCGGCATAGTTGAATGCTTCATCCCATAATTTGGAGGGAAGGTACCTTGCATGTAGGATGCAGTTGGCCATCTCCTTCAGAGATTGCTTCTTCCTCTCAACTACCTCGTTCTGCTATGGAGTGTATGGAACTGTATGTTGTAACTATATACCTGCCTCATCACAAAGATATTGTACATACTTGTTTACGTACTCTCCCCCATTATCTATTTGGAGTATCTTTATCATATTCCAAAACTACTTTTCTACATGTGCCTTGAAATCCTTGAGATTCTCAAACACTTCAGATTTTTCCTCATAAAGTACACTCAAGTGTGTCTTGAGTAATCATCAGTAAAGGTCAGAACACATTTTTCCTTTCTGATGGAAGGATGAGGTAAAGAACCCATGAGGTCACTGTGAACAAGATCCAAAGGAGAGGAGGCCCTCCAAGTCTTCCCTTTCTCAAATTTCTCTTACATATGTTTTCCAAGAACACATCCTTGACAAACCCCTTCAGAAAAATGTATGTCTAGAAAATCTTTGACCATTCCCTATTTGATAAGTTATTGCATGTACGTAAAATTTAAGTGACCCAAAAATTCATGCCAAAGTATACTATCATCATTGGCATGAGTTAGTAGGAATGTCGAATCAAATTTAGCAATAAATTTGGAAAATGTGTACAATCTAGATTATTGATTTACCTCACCAACAACAATATTGGAGTGGTCTCACATGTCATATATGGTCACATAATATGGTTTGAATTCCACCCTTTTCCTTATTCATGTATGTGTTATTTTTTAAACAAAGAATAGATTTATGGAGAATTTCAGAATGTGAAAGAAATTCTTGAAACTTTCATTTTGTAGATCTACTCTCCCTTGTCTAGTGGCTTCTACTAGGGAATCATTACCCATGAGAATGGGAGGACCCATACATGAAGTTAAATATGGAATGACATATATAAATTCTTCTTCCATGTTTTTATATTCTCTTGAATTGATAATCCATGCATCGAGAGAATAATTAATTGTCGTTAAAGCATGTGCATTACCTCGATATTTTGGACCTCTGTCTCTCAGCTTCTTCTTGGAATTATTGAGAATGTAGTTCCTAAGATTGTTCCATTAGAGTGTTTTTTCCATGAGGTCTTTGGTTTTCTTCATCCAATATGATTCATGATGATATCCATTATTCAATAACAATACGTTGTTTTCCCTTGCTTTCCATTTCCGTATTTTGAGATGGAAGAGTCATCGGAAGCTTTGAAGTTGCCTCCCTTTCTTGGATCTGGATCCTTCTTTCCCTTTCCTTTCTATTTTTATTTAAAGTTGGACTTGTTTCTCTGATGCACATAAAGTTCATGTGCTTTATGTCTCTTTATTGATCCCATTTTGATGAGATTTTCTTGCTCATGTGCCAGAAACTCAATGAATATGTCTAATGTGGGAACTGTCTAGGCTTCACCCAATGTAACCCTTACTGTATGGAATGTCGAGACAAAGACAACATTTTCCAAACCCATATTTGATAGAATATAAATAATAAACTATGTTTCTTTCTTTTATTTATGGATTATGCATCCTTTTAATTGAAGGAGTAAGGATTTGAAATTTGTGAACAAGTCCTGGATATTCTCAAAACTACTTGGATATAGTGAATTTAACTCAATATCAAGCATGTTTCTGTGCATCACGTTCTATTTTTGAAAGAGGCCTTCTAGGGTTGTCCAAATCTTGTTTGGATTTGTGGAAGATTCAATATGAAAAAAAATGTTAGGGAGATGGACATTGAAATGAGACCGTAGGCCTCATCCATGAAGTTGAAGTATTTGGATTTCTTGATTTCCAATGTGAGTTTAGTTTCTGTTTCCATGGATATTTTATATAAGCCTTTTCCTATGATAATAAGAAGTATCTTCAACTTCCAATTGAAGTAATTGTATGGCATAGGAATATCTAACGGATAAGATTCCATTCTTTCTAACTGCTTCAATATGTTGTACCTATGTAACATACCCAACCATAGACTTGTTGGGATATTCCCCACATAAATCTTGTAGAACATCGTACATATAGAAATTAACAGACAATTACATTATGTGAATACACAACATATATAGGAAAAACTCATAAATATAGACATTTACAAATAAATGACATGAAAATGAACACATAAATGGTACTTATCTTTTAATAGAAGACAAACAAATGCATGCAGACCTTCCACTAACCTCCTAGACTTAGACCACGCTTCTCATCACTCTCAGCGGTGGGTCACCCATGAGATGGGACTCAATTCCACCCAGGTAAAGGGATTCCTAGGCTATGATGAGACAACTGAAAGTTGCACAGTCAACATGAAGGATTTTTTCCCAGGAACCAACTCACACTAACAACCTACATCCTCTCATTCCCCACATTCCTATCCCACCCTAGGAAGCGTTTCCCTTCTCTGCTCGACAGTCCTTTGACTTCCCCACTTCCCTTCCTCGGCTTCAACAACATGCCAGACAAGAATTCTCATAGAACTAAAGCTGTCATTGGGCTTCCTCTTGGAAAATCAATTCCCCAACAAATTCTCTCACATGGAGAGAGTTGCTTATAGGCCTTACAACCTGCTTCTTTAGTCCATCTCATTAGTTAATTATCTAAGGGTGATGGCAGCAATAAAGCTTGGGTATAGAACAAATTATTCCAGCAAGCCACACTCAGTCAAAAAATTGTCTATGTAGCAACAAAAAATCGTTAAGACACGGTACGAGCTCAAGTAAAGTACATGTGTGATGTACTTCATAGGTAATTAAGGTAAGGGATAGCTCAAAAATGATTGTAGGTTCCCGAGGTGTGTGAGTAATGTAGATGTCAACGATGGAGAGGAGGGATCAATGAGTGAGTGAATGGGGAAAACATCCAAAACAAACTATTTCCCCCCACCTATATTTGCATGCATCTTGATTGACACATGGATATCCTAGAGCTCATTTCTCTCCACTTTGGATTCATTCCCTCTTCCATGAGACTTAGGAAAAAGCAATTATCCTTGCCATAGTCTTTAGGAAATAATAATATAATATTCCTTTTAGAGTTAATCCTTCAATATTATCTCTTTTCCCAAGTCTCTTAGTCCTTCCCTTTCCCTTACTAGTGGATCTTAGCCCCCCATACTCTTTTATCATGGCCGGTCTACAAAAAATGATGTATTTATATTAATGATATGAGTGTTTACATATACAAAAATAGGCTAACTAGCCTTAAGCATCTAGGATCTCTGGCCTAATCATCACACAAGCCTCCTAGCTTATAATCACTTGGATCACCATCCTATAAAACATGTTTACAATTCATATGGGGGTCAACCTTGGGGTATCACAATCCCCTCCCCTTATTTATGCACTGTCCTTAGTGCATATTGTTTACATATTACATCAAGATTTTCAAAAAACTTCAAAACGATGCGGGTATTCTGCCGGAACAGAATCTTCATGCTCCCAAGTTGTATCCTCAGGATCATGCTAGGTCCATTGGACCTTTACTATATCTATGGATCAATTCCAGAGTTGCTTGATCTTCTGGTCCAGTATGGACACCGGATGCATTTGAAAAGTGTCTTCTTTCTCCACCTGAATCACATTCCAATCAATAATGTGGTTAGCATCATGTATATACTTATTGAGTAATGATACACGAAATATATTATGAATGGACATAGATGCAGGTAATGCAATCATATAATCTACAGGTCCAATCCTCTCTAGGATTTCAAAAGTCCCACAATAACAAGCTGCCAATTTGGAACAATTTCCTAATTTCAGGGAACTTCTATTGGCCTTTACTTTCAGAAACACATGATCACCAACACATAATTCTTTGTGAATTCTGCCATTATCAATGTAGCTTTTATGCATGTCTTGGGTAGCCTTTAAATTCTTCTTTATCTTTGACATTTTCTCTTCCATTTCCCTGAGAAAATCTAGTCAAACCACTGCTCTATCTGCTGGGTTGTCCCAACTTATTGGTGTGTTGCAATTTCTACCTCAAATGGGATCATCTTCATAGATGATTGGTGCCCATTATTGTAATCAAATTCTACCAAGTGTAGATAGTCTTCCCATCTATATGGTTTTTCCATCACCTACATTCTTAGCATATCCTCCATCACTTGGTTTACTCTTTATGTTTTCCCATCATATTCTGGATGATAAGTTGTTCTAAGATTCATATTTGTTATAAATCCTTTAAATAAACCTTTGTAGAACTTTTAGGTAAACTTTGGGTCTCTTCCAGACACAATTTTCTTGTGTATACCATGAAATCAATATACTTCCCTCATATAAATATCATCAACGTTAGTTTCCTTGTGAGTGAGCTTCACAGGAATGAAATGGGAAACTTTAGTAAGATTGTCCACCACTACCATGATAGAATCATGTTTCTTTCTTGTTCTGAGAAATTTGGTGATGAAGTCCATTGTCACCAGTTCCCACTTCCACTCAGGGATAGGTAATGGCTATAACAACCCAGCTGGTGTCTATGCTTAGCCTTGAACTTTTGACACTCCATACATTTAATGATGTAATCACCAATTTCCCTCTTCATGCCTGACCAATAGTATTGGATTTTGACTACTGCAATTGTTTTATGATACCCTAGGTGTCCAACATAAGGCACATCATGCATTTCCACCAGTGTCTGAATTTTCAATTCCTGAGAATTGGGTATGTAAATCATGTTTTCGTACATAAGAATTTCATCGATCCCCAACTTGTAATCTTCAACCTTCTACTACAAATTACCTTTTTGTAATTTTGTCACCATATCCATGTACTGCGAATGTGATTTTTTTGCCTCATAAATTTTCCCTTTAAGATCAATTTGATACATGATAATGGTTGTAGCATGCAGTTCATGCACTCTCCTACTGAGTGCATCAACCACATTGTTCTCTTTTTCTTTGATGTGCTTGATATCAAAGTCATACTCACAGAGGAATTCCAACCATCTTCTCTTCTTGGCATTTAAAGTTGGATGATTAAACAAATATTTTATACCATTATGGTCTGTCCTCAGCTAAAATATTTTTCCCATGAGATAGTGACTCCATTTCTTTAGGGCATGCACTATGGATACCAACTTCAAATCATGAGTGGCATAGATCCTTTCATTCTCTTTCAATTTTATGTATTCAAAACATACCATGAAACCATTTTGATTGAGGAATCCACTAAGTCCTTCTTTGCATGCATCTGTGAAAACCATTAAATCCTCATTAGGATTTGCAATTCTAGGAATTGGAGTAGTGGTTAACAACTGCTTCAATTGTTGGAAGCTCCTTTCACATTTTGTTGTCCATTGAAACTTCACCCCCTTCCTTTGCAAGGAAGTGATCGAGTGAGAAATCCTTGAGAAACCTGCAATGAATATTTTGTAGTAGCTATATAGACCCATGAAGGATATAACTTATGTCACATTATTAGGTGTTTTCCACCCTT
The DNA here is from genome assembly GCA_009831015.1 of Picea engelmannii. Lineage (NCBI taxonomy): Eukaryota > Viridiplantae > Streptophyta > Pinopsida > Pinales > Pinaceae > Picea > Picea engelmannii. Next base: position 52,307 of record ML838873.1, read on the forward strand.
TAATGGTATCAATCTTTTTAGGGTCCACTGCTATCCCTTATTCAGATATGATATGCCCCAAATAATGAATTTGGTTCGTATAAAATGAGGACTTGCTCAATTTGGCATACAAATGGTGCTCTCTTAACACTTGTACAACCATCCTCAAGTGATTCTCATGCTCTTGTTCTAACTTGGAATATACAAGGATGCCATCCAAAAAGACAATGAAAAACTTGTCTAAGTATTCCAGGAAAACACCATTCACTAAGCACATGAAAAGAACTAGTGCATTTGATAACCCGAATGGAATCACTGTGAACTCATAATGACCATACCTTGTCATGAAGGAAATATTTTTGATGTCTTCATCTTTGATTCTTACCTGATGATAACTAGACTTGAGATCAATATTTGAGAATATTTTTTCATTCGTCAATTGATCAAAGAGATCATCGATCCTTGAAAAATGATACTTATTATTTACAGTTACTTTGTCTAATTGTCAGAAGTCAATAATGTTGGTTGTGGAGCTTGATTATCTTCATGATTCAGATGTCCTTGATTTCAGTCATGTTTATACCCCATGAAGACTTTACACCTGAAAAGTATGTACACTCTTCCATGCAGGGGAGTGAAGAGGGGGGGTACTCCATCTGCGGGGTCCAGCGGTGAAGCCCCCGAAGGAAAAATTTCCTTGTAAATGTATATTGTAATTTCATTGTAAATATGGACCGTTCATTATAAGTTCGCAGATCTAACGGTAGATATTATGTTAGGGTTTTTTTCCCTAGAAGGAAACTCTCTATTATGAGGGAAATGTATTGCGGCTATGCATTATGGCGAGTATTGTATTCTGAGAGAGGAGACCGTGAGAGAAAGAAGAGGAAGTTACAACGAGTTTTTTTGTAGGCTGTATCCCTTCATTTTTTGGATAATAATAAAGGAAGGACCTAGAAATTTCTTTGGTGGATGTAGCCCACACTGGTTGAACCACACAAATCCGTGTCTCTATTGTATTGTGCATCTTCTGTCCTATTTTTCTAACAAATACACAGTCTCTATGTTCCATCATTCTTCTTCACAAATAAAATTGGGGAACACCAAGGTGACACACTTGGGTGTATGTACCCCTTCTTCAAAATCTCTTCAATATGCATTTGCAACTCCTTCAGTTCTAGTGTACTCATCCTGTAAGGAGTCTTTGATACTAGAGCTGCTCCAGGAACCATATTTATAGAGAAATCAATATCTCTTTTAGGGGGTGGTCCTATAATTTCCTTAAACACATCCTCAAAATCCTTTAGGAACACATAATATCCAATATTTTACACCTTATCCTTAGGTTCTTCTTCCATATGAGCTGCACATATTTGACATCCTTTTCTGAAACATTTCTTCAGCTAAATTGCTGAGATTTCTTAGACAGTAACTACCCTGAGAATTCCTTGGACTGTTCTTGGTTTCCCTTCCTCATTTAGGTAAGTAAATTCCTTTTTATGACGTTATAATACAACATGGTGTTGGTCCAACCAATCCATCCCAGTTAGGAATTCATATGAACCTAAAGGAAATATGTTCAAATATGCTTTAGTGTTCATCCCATTCATGCGCACTGGACATGAATTAACTAGCTCATTAACTTTTCTCTTGGCTCTAGTAGCTAGCTGCACCAACCAAGATTTTCCATTCTTTATTCTTGGAAAATGTAATCTCTCCACCACCTTAGGATGTATGTAACTATGACTAGCACTTGAATCAATTAAAATAGTAAAGGCATGGTTATTGATCATACCTTCTACTTCAATCATGTGTGATTGAATTTATGCTTTCTTGTTGTCCAGGGATGCATAGATCCTTGGAACACTTTTTTCCATGTCCTCCACTGTTTCATCTTGCTGCACATTGTGGACATCTCTCACTTTATATTTTCTATGAGGACAATATCTATACAAATGATCTCCTTTACAACCCCAACATTGAATGCATGTCTGCCTTGGCCTTTTCCCACCTGTCTCATTCATTCTAGGATCTTTGGGGATTTGTTGTCCTTGAGAACTATTTCTGAATAAAGGTGATGTGCTCCCCTTCTTCTTCTGTTCCATATTGAACTTTTTCTTGTCTTCCCAATATCTTTGGAAAGTAGGCTTTCCCTTATGCTCATCATATAAGAATTTATGTCGCCTTATGGTCTCCTCCAAAGTTTTGTGATCATCATATTGAATCTTATCATTGATGAAAGATGGAATCCCACTCAAATATATCTAAATCTTAAAGGTATCATACTTGATGAAGGAGACATACTTCAACAGTTCCAAAAAATTTCTTTCATACTCATCAATGGTCATACTTCCCATCCCGAGCTCAAAGAACTCTTTCGTTTTTCTGTCATAATATCTTTTGGTCAATTATTTATTTTCAACATACTTATTGAATTCCTTCCATGTAACATTTTTCTCTCTGATGTGCTGCACCTGCACAAGATGATCCCACCACATTAATGCCTTTCCTTTTAGTTGATCGATAACAATTCTTCCCTTTGCATGAGAATAAAAATTATGCAGTTGGAAGTATTTTATCATGCCTAGAAGACATGTCTCATCATCTTCATCCCTCTTTTTCTCACCATCAAAAGTAGGAGCTTTGATCTTGTTCATCTATCCTTGTAGTTCATCCACCCCATAACTATTATAATTATTCCTGATAGGGGATGGACTTGATATGTTGTGTTCTCTCCTATTGGAATGACTTTGGGAGTGATGGTGATGTTTTCTATCACTTCTTTATTTTCCTTTATTCTCGGGAGGCCTATGGCTTCCCAATTTGCTTGAGCCATTCTCCTTATCCAATTTCTTTTCAATTATTTCTAGGCTCTGCATTAACATCATATTGAAGTCTTCCTACTCCTTGGCTTTCATAATCCTTTCATTATCAACTTTGTGACTTTGGACATCTTTTTGGAAATCTGTAATGGTCTCCACCATATTCATGTCATTGTCCCTTCCTTCTCCATGTCCATTGGAGTTTGTTCCTTCCATAACCAAATGGACATCCATTCCTTTGATTTCATATTCTTGGCTATAAGCCTCCTTATTGTCATCCATCTTTGTGCACTCTTTGATGCTACTAATCTGATCAAGTTGTTGTTAATTATGAAAAATGTGCAACCAACATAAATTTTTCAAGTTAACTAACTCAATAATTCCATAAATATATGAACCATTTAGGTTCAATAATATATCATATTACTTTCCTCTAATTTTATGAGAAATTATCTGTTCAATTCATTTTCCTGGGTGAACAATTATTTTCTATTGTCCCAAATATTTCCAATGGTTTCTCCCTTTCTCAATTATGAGTTTTAAGAAGGAAGTTATGAACATCTGAACAACTTATCTTTGAAAAAAACAATTCGGCAATAGCCCTCTTTTATTCCAACCAAAGTCTCATGTAATACCCCAAGGACGAGCCCCAATTGTTCTATGAATTGTAAACATGTTTTGTAGTATGGTGAGCCAAAAAATTATAAGATATGGGATTATGTGTTTATTAGACCAAAGAGCCTAGGTATTAAGGCCATGAGCCTAATTTTGTATATGTAATTATGAAGATCACTAATAAAATATTAACATCGTTGTGTGTAGAACAATCACAAAGAAAGAGTATTGGGGACTAAGCTCCACTAGGTAGGGTAAGGGAGGGAGGCTAAGTATTTGGGCCTAGGGGATAAGCGAAGGGGGCTTACCTCCAAAAGAATAATATTTTGTTATTAATTCCTGAAGGCTAAGGTGGACATGCTGAGTGTTGTCCTAATTTCCTAGAAAGAGAACATATGCTAAATGGAGTGCATGCAACTCCAGGGAGACAGGTGTCAACCTGGGCTCATGTAGTTAAAACCCAAGAGTCAAACTGTGTTGGGGGGTTCGCTTGCCATAACTGATTCTCCATCAATCCCATTTTCCTCTGCGATCGACTTTTGAAATATTCATGCATAGCTGAGAAAACCGCTCATGGCAAGGGAAAGCCGACATGTGTTTTCCTTGAACCTAGTTTACCCAAACTTGCAAATCCAAGTTCGTACCTTAACCTTTTTTGGGTTGATGTCTTCTGCTTCCTGAGCCGCACTGAACCGTTGTTGTTTTCCTCACCTGGATGGAACTGAGTTGAGGATTGGTTGAATAAGCATGTTATACGGCCTATGGTTGAAGAGGCATTTTGTCAGGCCTGTGAGAAACTCTCTCTAAGTGAGAGAGTGTGTTGAGGAAGTGAGATATCCTCGAGCTGGTCCCGTAGCTGCTACAAAGCTCTGAGAATTTTGGTCTGGCATGTTGTTGAATCCTAAGGCAAGGGAGGTGGAGAAATTGATGGACTGTGTGACAGTGAAGGTGTATACTGCTGGGGTATGACAGGCATGTGGGGAATGATATTATGTGAGAAAGGACCATAAGTGGCTCCTAGGAGAGAATCCTTCCTCGTGAACTGTGTGACTTCTTATTGAACTTTCCTAGCCTAGAAATCCCTTTCCTGGTGGAGTTTAGTCCTAGCTTGGGGGCCCTATTGATGAGAGTGATGAGTAGTGCGGTCTAAGGCTGGGAGGTTTGTGGAAGGCCTATATGCAGTTGGTGGTTTAATCCAGTTAAAAGATAAGTATCATTTCCATTCTTAATTACATATGCAGTGCATGTTTGTGATTATTGAATATTATCATGTATTCCGTTGCATGTATGAATTACTATTAATTCCATTGAGCCTATATGGTAGCAATAACTCTGTGTTATTTGTTTTAAATTCGTTAAATATGCATGTTATATATATATATATATATATACACATGTGTATGTGAAAGATAGTTTGTAAAAGACAAGGTATATTTCGCAGTAGCGTGGCTCATCTTGTTGGTGGTTGGGGACATTACAAATTGGTATCATAGCATAGAGAGACATCCCTAAGTGATGTTTCCTGGCCTGTTGGTGGCTGGGGAAGTTACAAATTGGTACCAGAGCCAAGGTTTCAACTGATCCTGAATACGCCATGTCAGTGGAAGTTGAAGAAAAAGTTTCAGAAAAGAATTGTCGTCAAAATGGACAAAATTCAAGTTCAGGGCCAAGGTTCAAGCACTGAGCCTGGAGGGGCTAGATAAATGGGCATTGGAACCAAGATCAGGTGGAAATCGTGTTAGGAGGAACCTGTTTCGAACCTCAGAACAAACATGAGTGCCAAGAGGTTTCCTTGGTTGTGTTACGAAGCTCAGGAGGTGTAGCGGTATTGTAAAGCCATGACAGATGTGATATGTTGTCGCAGAGTAATGTTGGTCGTAGGATCTGTTAGGAAAAATAGGGGAATCCTTCACAATCGTCAGATTTGGAGAAAGTGTAGGAGGGTTAACCTAGAAGCCTTACCATTAGATCAAGAAAAAGAGCAGATTGTAACTTCGAAATTAAAAAATCGAGATAAGTGGGATGTGTTGATGCACGAATTTCTAAAACCCGAAGTTCCAAAGAAAAAGAGAAAATCATAATTTCATATTTTGGAAGTCAGGATAATTGAAGTATGCTAAGGGGAGAACTTCTGAAGTCTGAAGTTTCGAAGAAAGAGAGTATACGTGGTGGGTCCAGATGACGTCGCCAAGGGTGACAAAGACCTTTCTAGGAACACCACGTGCCACCACCTGAGTTGGTGACATATATACTATGCTGAACCGGAAGCTAAAGAAGTCCAAAAATTTGGAATTTGTGAGATTGGAAGGAAGGAAGAAAGAAAATTTTTGAAACCCGAAGTTCTGAAGCCCTGAAGTCCCAAAACTCTAATGATGAGAGTTCCACAGTGGGTATCAGTGATTGGATGTTGAGTAGTCATGGATCGTCGACCCTCCCTACTTCGTGAGTTCGTTAGTTCAGAACTTCGAGAGACTGTTGATGTGTGTTTTGAAAAATTCTGAAGCTGTAGGCTCGAAGTCCTGAGTAAGCGCCTATTGAACTAGACCTATGCCACAAATGTGGTCACATGGGTTGGGGTCTAAGAGAAAGGGGCTAGTGCCTGAAAATTATTGTAGAACAAAGTAGAGCTCAGAAAGAAAATATCTGCAGGGATTTCTAATGGAACGAGAATCACAGAGAATGAAATTTGAATGCCTTCTTGAATCATATTGGTTTATGAATACTTTCGAATTTTTTAAAGACTGATGGCCTAAAAAATTTCGGTTGACTGCACATTGTGTTTGCAGAGTCAACAATTGTCAGAACCAAGCTGAATTGTCATAGAGTATAGAGAAATGGAGGAGTCACAGAATGCTTCCAGCTCAGAGAATGAAGCTTGAGGAATGGATGTCCATTTGGGAGTTGAAGGATCAAACTCCAATGGGCATGGAGAAGAGATATATAAGGAAGGAAACATGATGAAAATCATTGAAATATTGCAGAAAGATGTCCAGCATCAACGAGCAGATAAAATAAAGCTAATTAAAATGAGGGACCAATAGGGAGAATTCAACCTAAACTTGATGCGGAGCCTGGAAAGGATAGAAAGAAAATTGGATAAGGAGAGTAACTCCAATAAATCAAGAAGCCACAAGTCCCCTGATGAGAAGAGAAAATCAATGAGTGTTGGTAGACATTGTCATCACTCCCAAGGACACTCCAAGAGGAGGGAACACAATGGTTCAAGCCCATCTCCTACCAGAAAACATAGGATATTTGGAGTGGATGAACTGAAGGGTGAAATGAACAATATTAAACCTCCTACTTTTGATGGAGAACACAAGAAGGAGGAGGATGTCGAGACATGGCTTCTTGGAATGAGGAAATATTTCCAACTACAAAATTATTCCTTTCATGAAGAAGGAAGAATTGCAATGTATCAATTGAAAGGGAAGGAATCCATTTGGTGGGATCAACTTGTGTAGGTGAAAAACATTAAAGATAAAAATGTTACTTGGGATGAATTCAAGAAGTATTTCGAAAGGAAATAATTGACTAAGAGATACTATGACAGAAAGATGAAAGACTTCTTTGAACTCAAGCTGGGTAGCATGTCTATTGATGAATATGAATGAAGGTTTTTGGAATTGCTGAAGTATGTTCCTTTCATCAAGGATGAGACTGCAAAAATTAAACGGTATCTGAGTGGACTGCCATCTTCCATCTGTGACAAGATCTAGTATGATGATCCTAAAACTATGGAAGAAACCATAAGGAGAGAAAAATGCTTATATGAGCAACAAAGTGAAAAGCCCAATTTTCGGAAGGCTTGGCAAGACAAGAAGAAATTCAATATTGATCATAGGAAGAAGGGAACTAAGCCATCCTTCTTTAGAAATAGTCCTCAAGGACAACCATATTTTAGAGATCCCAGGAAGGCTGAAGTAGGTGGACAAATGACAAGACAATCACTTATGGAATGTTCGGGTTGTAAAGGAAATCATAGGTACAAATATTTCCCCACAGAAATGACAAGGCGAGAGTTGTCCACAATGTTCAGCAAGGAGAAACATTGGAAGACATGGGAAGTAGAATACCAAGGATCTATGTGGCCCTAGACAACAATCAATATGAGTTTCAATCACATATGATTGAAGTGGAAGGTATGCTCAACAACCATGCCATTACTATTTTAATCGATTCATGAGCTAGTCATAGTTATATAGATCCTAGAGTGGTGGAAAGTTTGAATTTGACAAGAAGAAAGCATGGAATATCTTAGTTAGTGTAGCTGGATGTAGCAACCCCCAAAAAAATTACGGAGTTTGTTAAGTCATGTCCAGTGGATATGAATGGGTTGAGAACAAGAGTTGAATTGAACATTTTACCTTTACATTCCTATGACTATCTAATTGGGATGGATTGGTTGCACCAACACTATTCCATATTATACTGTTGTAGCAAGGAATTCACTTTCCTGGATGAGGAACGAAATCCGAGAGCAGTCCAAGGAATTCCCAGAGCAATTTATTTCAGAGAAATCTCAGCAATGCAACTGAAGAAGTGCTACAGGAAAAGCTACCAAATGTTTGCAGCCCATATGGAAGAAGCACCTAAGGATAAGGTGTCAAATATTGAAGACCACACAACATTAAAGAATTTTGAAGATGTATTCTAGGAGGTACCCAGATTACCCCCGAAGAGAGATATTTATTTCTCTATCAACCTGATGCCTACAAAAGCTCCAATGTCAAAAGATCCTTACATAATGAGTACACCAGAGCTGAAAGAACTACAATTGCAGCTCGAGGAACTTCTGAAGAAGGGGTATATATGCCCAAGTTTGTCACTGTGGGGTTCCCCAGTCTTGTTCGTGAAGAAGAAATATGGAACGTTAAGATTGTGCATTGATTTCAGATAGCTGAACAAAGTGAATATTAAGAACAAGTATCCTTTGACAAGGATCGATGATATCTTTGATCAGTTAAAGGATTCCAAGATATTTTCAAAAAACGATCTCAGGTTAGGATATCACCAGTTAAGGATAAAGGAGGAAGACATCAACAAGATCACCTTCAAAATAAGGTATGGCCATTATGAATTCACAGTGGTGCCATTTGGGTTATCAAATGAACCCATTGCATTCATGTGTTTAATGAATGGTGTATTCAGAGAATATCTCAACAAATTAGTCATAGTATTTTTGGATGACATCCTRGTGTATTCCAAGTCAGAGGAAGAGCATGAACAACATTTGAGGATGGTGTTACAAGTGCTAAGAGAGCACCAACTATATGCCAAATTGAGTAAGTTCTCATTCTATCAAAGGCAGATCCATTGTTTGGGACATATCATTTCAAAAGATGGGATAGTTGTGGATCCTAAGAAGATAGAATCCATTAGGGAATGGTCAATTCTGAATAATACGGCAAAAGTCAGATCCTTTATGGGTCTAGATGGCTATTATAGAAGGTTCATTACAGGGTTCTCTGGGATAGCTCACCCCATCACTTCCTTGCAAAGGAAGGAGAAGAAATTTCAATGGATAGAAGATTGTGAGAGAAGCTTTCAGTAATTGAAGCAGTTGTTAACCAGTGCTCCAATCCTGAGGATTGTAGATCCAAATGAATATTTTGTAGTGTGTACAGATACATACGAAGCAGGACTGGGAGGAGTCCTCAACTAGAATGGGTTTGTCAATATGTTCTGAGTCCAGGAAATTGAAAGAGCATGAAAAGAACTATGTGACTCATGATTTGGAGTTGGCAACCATAGTACATGCCCTAAAGAAATGGAGGCACTACCCATGGGAAGGAGGTTTGAACTGAGGACAAACCATAATGGTTTGAAGTATTTGTTTGATCATCCAAACTTAAATGCTAGGAAGAGTAGGTGGCTGGAATTCCTTTGTGAGTATGAATTTGATATCAAGCATATCAAAGGAAAGGAAAACAAAGTGGCTGATGCACTCAACAAAGAGTGCATGAACTACATGGCCATTAGCACGTATCAAACTAATATTAAAGGAATAATTTTGGAAGTTGCAAATGTAGATTTGCTGTACATGGAATTGGTGGTAAAGATATAGAAAGGTAAGTTTCTAAAGAAAGTGGAAGATTATAAATTGGAATATAATGGAACACTCTTGTACAAAAACATAATTTATGTACCTAATTCCAAGGAATTGATAATTATGATTTTGAAGGAAATTCATAATGTGCCTTATGTTGGGCACCCTGGATATCAGAAAATGGTGGCAGCATTCAAGAGCCATTAATTTTGGACTAGGTATGAAGAAGGAAATTGCATAATACATTGCTATATGTATGGAGTGTTAGAAGGTCAAGGCTGAGCATAGGCACCCAACAGGGTTTTTCTAGCCATTGCCCATTCCTGAGTGGAAGTGGGAAGTGGTGACGATGGATTTCATCACCGAATTACCCAGGACAAATAAGAAACATGATTCCATCATGGTGGTAGTGTATAAGATTATGAAAGATTCCCATTTTATACCATTGAAGACCACTCACAAGGTAGCTAATGTTGTTGATATCTATATGAGGTAAGTATCATGTTTTCACTGTATTCCCAAGACAATTGTGTCTGACAGAGACCCAAAATTTACTTCAAAGTTCTGGAAGGGGTTATTCAAAGGGTTCAGAATGAATCTGAACTTCATCACTACTTATCATCTCAAGTCTGATGGGAAAATAGAGAGGGTGAACCAAGTGATAGAAGACATCCTAAGGATGTATGTAATGGACAAACCATGTAAATGGGAAGACTACTTACACTTGGTAGAATTTGCCTACAACAATGGGTATCAAGCATCATTGAAGATGAGGCCATTTGAAGCACTTTATGGCAGAAAGTGAAACACCCTAGTAAGATGGGATAACCCAGATGATAGATAAGTAGTTGGGCCAGAGTTTCTTAAGGAAATGGAAGAGAAAATGTTGAAGATTAAGTAGAATTTGAAGGCTGCCCAAGACAGGCAGAAAAGCTATGCTAATAAGAAAAAAACCCACATGGTGTTTAAAGTGGGTGATCATGTTTTCCTTAAAGTGAAAGCCAACAGAAGTTCCCAGAAGCTGGGAAACTATTCCAAGTTGGCAGCCAGATTTTGTGTGTCATTTGAAATTCTAGAAGGGATTGGACTAGTTGCATATATGATTACATTACCTGCATCCATGATTGTACATAATGTGTTTTATGTTTCATTTCTTAAGAAATATATACCTAATGCTAATCATGTTATTGATTCGAATGTGATTCAGGTGGAGAAAGAAGGCATCTTGCAAATGCATCCAGTGTGCATATTGGCCAGGAAGAGAAAACAACTCTATAATCGAGCCGTAGGGATTGTAAAGTTCCAGTGGACCTGGTACGATCCCGAGGATGTGACATGGGAGCATGAGGATGATATGTGGGAAGAATACCCACATCTTTTTGAAGATTTTGAAAATCTTGCTGATGTTGTATAAATAAGTTGCACTGAGGACAGTGAAAAAATAAAGGGAGGGGATTGTAATACCCCAAAGATGAGCCCCAATTGTTCTATGAATTGTAAACATGTTTTGTAGGTTGGTGAGCCAAAAAATTATAAGCTATGGGCTTATGTGTTTATTAGGTTGGAGAGCATAGGTATTAAGGCCATGAGCCTGACTTTGTATATGTAATTATGCAGATCACTAATAAAATATAAACATAGTTGTGTGTAGATAAACCATGAAGAAATAGTATAGGGGACTAATCTCCACTAGGTAGGGTAAGGGAGGGGGGATAAATATTTGGGCCTAGGGGCTAAGCTAAGGGGGTTTACCTCCAAAGGAATAATATTTTATTATTAGTTCCTGAAGGATAAGGTGGACATGTTGAGTGTTTTCCTAAGTTCATGGAAAGTGAACATATGCTAAATGGAGTGCATGCAACTCCAGGGGGACATGTGTCAACATGGGCTCATGCAGTTAAAACCCAAGATTCAAATCGTGTTGGGGGGTTCGCTTGCCATTCTCGATTCTCCTTCAATCCCATTTTCCTTTGTATTAAAATTTTGCAATCTTCACGCACAACTGAGAAAACCTCTCATGGGAAGGGAAAACCAACCTCTGTTGTCCTTGAACCTAGTTTATCCACACTTACAAATCCAAGTTCATACCTTAACCGCTTTTGGGGTCTTCTACTTTATGAGCCACACTAAACCATTGTTGTTGTCCTCACCTGGCTGGAGCTGAGTCAAAGATTGGTTGAAGAAGCAGGTTATCAGGCTCGTGGTTGAAGAGGCAGGTTTTTAGGCCTGTGACCAACTCTCTCCAAGTGAGAGAGTGTGATGAGGAAGTGAGATATCCTGGAGGTTGTCTCGTAGCTGCTATAGATATTTGATAATTTCGGTCCGACCCGTTGATGAAGCCCAAGCTAAGAGAGGTTGAGTAGCCAATGGAATGTGTGACAGTGAAGGTGTATACTCCTAGGGTGGGACATGCATGTGGGGAATGAGAGTCTTTGAGCAATGAACATAAGTGTCTCCTAGGAGAGAATCCTTCCTCGTGAACTGTGTGACTTCCTATTGACCTTGCCTAGCCTAGGCATCCCTTGCCTGGTGGAGTTTAGTCCTCGCTTGGGGGTGACCTATTGCTGAGAGTGATGAGCAGTGCG
>ML838873.1:71029-83105 GCA_009831015.1 Picea engelmannii
AATGAACTTCTGCTTGGACCAAGTAAGTACAAATTCCCCTATCTAGCTATTCAATTCTTTAATTTTTCTTTTTATTTCATTTTTTGGGTGGGCATCGATCTTCCACGCGGGTTGTCTCTGGACAGGCCGCGTGTACACTCGGGAAAAGTAAAGCCTACCCGCGTGTATACGCGACTGTCACCTCGACAACACCCATGGAACCCCCTTTTATTTTCAAAAATAACTAAAGAGTAGTCAATGACCCTCCTGAACTTGGTTGTTTTGGCAGGATGTATGTTCAATGGAGGGAAAGGGAGCATGAAGCAATTAGTGAGTTGGTTGCAGGAGATCCGAATGTTGTGGTTGCATTGATGCAATGTGGTTTTCTTAAGTTCCTCCTGTGTCGATTTATGTGAGCGCAACCAAGGCTACTGAATTCCTTGATTGACTATTGGCACCCTGATGTAGAGGCCTTTATGCTAGAGGGGCAATCATTGGTGCCCACCACCGAGGATATCTATTTTTTGACTGGCCTCTCAAGGAGAGGGGAACCAGTCAATTTCAGGATGTTTCCAGTGGGGCCACTTAATATAGTGGACTTGATAGCCCTACACTGTGAGGCTGGGACTAATAATTTGAGCTCCCAGGTGCCCATCAGTAATATTACTGACCTATCGCTGCAGATGATATTATTGTTGATTAGGCGGATTACCAGTTTAGCAGCCTTGCATCAGGCTTCTCGTGCACAGATGAACTGTGTTATCTAGTGCTTGAATGCACAAATTTTTGACTGGAGTACCACACTACTTGAGTGTATGAAGAGGCAATTGACTGATTGCTGACAGCAGACACAGAGGAACTTCGGGTTCAGGATGATTTTGTGTTCATTCTTCTTTGAGAGAGTTCCGAGTTTTAGTCCTTGGGAAGTGGTACGAGGACATTAGGCCTCTTTTCCTGCTATATGTAGATGGGTAGTGTTAATATCCCTATGTTACTGCCGCGACAGGGTGGTGGAAGGACCAATGAGTCCTTCGATGATGACTTTTTTGCATGGCTGTCATGGCAGATCCCTATGATTGAGGACTACCCATATGCAGGGATAGACTTTTCTAGAGTTCCTGAGATACCTGTGCCTCCTAGTGAGGAGCAAGGGGAGATGGGTAAGTCTCCACCTTTGTAGTTTTTTGTTGTATATGTAATTTTTATGTCTTTTTTTTATATATATCATTTTTTTTATATGCCATAGTATTTGACGGATATAAATTTGTTGCATGTAGATGTGGGACCCGTGCGACCTACTGATTATGCACGGAACAGGAGTCATCCTTGGCCAGAAGGCGCAGCTGCCATTTCCCGGGGACCAGCAGTAGCAGGGAACCTCCCAACTGGGGAGGCTGAGAGGGTACTTAGACAAGTTGAGCGGAACTTTACTACACTCACTCGCACAGTCCCGATGGCAGAGATAGAGGACCTGCCGCCATCCATGCAGCCTCATGTAGTGGGGGCACCTCATACATGGGTCCGATTGTTTAGGCATTTATCCCATGCTGTGGACTATTATAACAGGGCCCATAGGCCCTAAACCTATTTAGACTTTTTACATGCCATGAGCACTACTTGTATATATTTTTTGAGGGCATGAGCCCTATGACTCGGTCTTGGTCCTATTTTTGAGGCGCTTGCGTCCATCTATGTACTCTGGTTACTTTATGATGTTATATATGGTTTTTTGATCTTTTGTGTCTTATGGATCACATGTGCAAAAATGTATTTACATGCTTATGTCAATGTTCTTTCATATGTGTGCAAGATGCCAATCTAAAATTTGATTAGCTAGAGTATATGTAATTTGGTTTAATCTCCTAGGAACATGAAAATATGTAATATAATCAAAGTTTCGTTCTAAGAGATGTACCCTAAGGAATCGTCGGTGTAAGGTTGGATCATGAACCCATTATAATATGTTTAGCTAAGACACAACCAGTTGAGCGTCGAGATAGACCCGAAGATGAGAGATACCCAATGACAAGGCATCACGAAGCAACTCAATAACTGCACTATACTCGGCGACATTATTTGTGGTGTCACCTAAGCATATACCTCCGGAATATAACAACTGGCCCTGCGGTGTAAATATTACCCAAGCTGCGGAGGCAAGCCTCCGAGTGTCCTGACTAGCACCGTATGCATACCCAATGAACACCTTGGAATCACTTGACATCTGCCAAATTGACGAAAGATAACATCAATGACATGTTCATAACACTTAAAAGAAACTAAAAAGTAATAGTACAAAGACTATACATATGTTACAAAAAGTTACCCACAGTGACCTGCCTATGAGTAATACTTCTTAAGGTAGAGCCCATTTCTAGGCTCTTCCAAAGCATTCCCTTCAAAATCAACCAGATGATAAGTGCCCTTTTTTAATACCTCTTTTATGATGAAAGGTCTAAACCACATGGGTTTAAATTTTCTTGCCCCCAGGGGGTCCTTATCTTGGTCATAGACCAAGACAAGGTCGCCTTTAGAGAAAATCTGAGGACGAACAGACCTATCATACTGACACTTGATCTTATGTTTGTGAGCCTCGTTGGCCAGGGATGCATCACGACGCTGCTCATTGAGTTGCTCAAGGTGTACTAACCGTTCTTCAAGTGGAGAAGTGTCTGGCAATAATTGTATTGCCAATTTTAGAGATGGGATTTGACATTCAATGGGCAAGACTGCCTCCAGCCCATAAACGAGTTGAAAATGTGAGAAACTGGTTGCAGTCTTAACTGATGTTTGGTAAGCCCATAATGTCGAGTATAAAATCAAATGCCAATTTGACTTGGCTGAGTTGATAGTTCACTGTAGAATAGTCTTAAGATTTTTATTTACAGCTTCTACCTGTCCATTGGCTTGGGGGTAGTAGGGTGATGAATGCTCTTTCCATAACCCAATATTTGATGTTAATTCAGTCATCATTTGGTTTTGAAAGTGACTTCCATGGTCAGTAACAATCTCTCTCGAGATGTCAAACCTTGCTATGATCTGGTTGAATAAAAAGAGAGCTACAATCTCTCCATCATCTTTAAACGTTGGCATAGATTTGACCCACTTAGTGAAGTAGTCTACAGCTACTATGATATAGCGATGCCCCCTTGCTGAAGGGGGGTTGAAAGTAGTGTAATCAATCCCCCACTTGGTGAAGGGACCAACTATGATGACAGGAAACATAGGAGTAGGATGTGCCCTCATATTCCGAGAGAAGACTTGGCATGGATGGCACTTCTTGATCGATTCTATACAATCTTTGATAAGTGTCGGCCAGAAGTAACCTGCTCATAGAATCTTTTGGGTTGTTGCCAACCCAGACAAATGACCGCCACAAGCTTCGGTATGGAAATCATTGATCACGATGACTGTCTCCTCATGTGTGATACATCGACGTAAGATGTAGTCTACACCTCTCTGATACAACGTATCATTGAGTATGAGATAATTCTTAACCTGATGGCGTATACGCCGACGCTCATCACGAGAAGAAGAAGTAGGGCACTTCAAATTCTGGAGATAGATAAGTATATCTCCGTACCAGGGATCTGAAGATGTGATCAAAAACATATCTCCCCGGATAGGCGATTCTTCAGTCACAACATCACCTGACTCAACCAGAAGTTCTGAAATAAGCTCTACGAAGACCAATGACTTTTTGGACTTTGCTGAAATGAAGTCTAAGTCAAGCTCCTGGAGGATGACTATCCATCTACTGATTTTTCTACCTATAACTCATCATGTCAACATGTACTAGAATGGATTCATGACAGCAATGATGGTGGTCTTGCAAAACAGAACATAATGACGGAACCATTGAACAACATGAACTACTGCCAACGCAAGTTTTTCAACATGAGAATAATTGAGTTCCAATCCTACGAAGCCTTGGCTCAGGTAATAGATCACGTATTCTGAGAACAAATCATCTTCCTGAACTAAAACCATGCCAATGGTTGACTCTACGATAGCTATATATAATAAGAAATGTTTGTTATAGTTAGGTGGTCGTAGCAGAGGGGCAGTTGTGAGGGCGTGTTTTAATGCGTCAAAAGAGAACTGAGCGGCATCATCCCAGTAAAAAGGAACTTCTTTCTTCAGTAAGTGCATAAATCCCTTGGTGATTTCGGCATAGTTGGAAATGAAGCGTCATAAAAAGTTCACCTTGCCTTGCAGACTCTGAAGTTGAAGAATTGTGCGTGGGGGGGGGGGGCAACTGGATTATTGCCTCCACCTTGAGAGGATCAACCATGATCCCTATTGTTGATACGATGAAACCTAAAAAACGTCCTGACGTTATGTAGAAGCTGCACTTGTTTGGATTCAAGTGAATCCTAAAGTAGCGACAGCGTTCGAAGATTAGTCTAAGGTGTGTGGGATGATCCATTCTCTTGCAAGATCGTGATGCTAAATCATCTAGGTAGGCCTAGACTATATTCTTGAGATCATGAAAATCAAAATACATGACCCGTTGGAATGTGGCTCCAACATTTTTAAGACCAAAAGGCATCTTACGATATGTGAATGTACCCCAAGGACAAATGAATGTCGTTTTGTGTTGGTCTTCGGGTTTGATTTGGATTTGATTATATCCCAAAAAACCATCCATGAAAGAAAAGGCTTCACAACCAGCACATTCATCAATGATCTGGTCAATGAATGGTGTTGGAAAATTATCTTTGGGACATACCTTGTTTAAATCATAGAAATTGGTACATACACGAATCGTGCCTTGTTTTTTATTGACCAGCACAGGGTTTGACACCCATTGAGTCAAATGGATAGGATAGATAAAACCTGCCTTTAGCAATTTCTCAACCTCAATCTTGACGACTGCTTCTTTCTTGGGATTAACTGGGTGAAGATTCTGTCGAATAGTCTTGGCATCAGGATAAGTTGTGATTTCATGTTCAACTATTTTTGGATCGATGCATGGCATTTCCTCAGAAGACCAGGTAAAAACATCATGGAATTATTTGAAAAGATATGTGTAGATTTGAATCTCTTCAGGGGAGCAATCCGCCTCGACGAAAATGTTCTCCATGACGCCAAGGTTTCGGGAGATGTTGATTGGTATAGTTTCACCGATAGTTTCCATATTTCCCTCAGCATAAATTTCATGTGTAGCTAAGAGATTAATAGGACACGAGTGATCTTCTGTCATGGTCACGATGAATTCTCCTGCTTCGATTCAACTTAACTCTGGGAGAAAATATGATCAATGATGAAGATCTTCCCAAGGTTTGTCCGGACTAGTCATTGCTTCGATTACTGCTTCATCAGAAGGAAATACTAAGTCTAACGAATCAATGTTAGTGAGAAAACCCTGAGCTCAAATAGGCTCTAGAAGTGGATCTAACTCTTGTGCAGGAGTCGGATCAGGGTTAGCTAAACCTTGCTGGACTAAAGAGTACGCTACTTCAGCGGTAGACAAGGGCATGGACATGCCAGGGTGCCCTGTCTCATCCATCATGGCCAATGGGGAAGGAAGTATCCATGGATCCTTGAAGTAAGTCGTACGGAACGATGAAACTTTAAAAATCTCAACCTTATGGTGATTGGATATAAATTTGATATCCCTGTGAGGAGGTGGGTAATCGAAGGTACCCATCAAGGATGGGCACAAACCAACTCCTACATTGAGGACACCTGGTTGAGGATTATCAATCATCGGAACCATGGATGCCCCCAAAGTTGGGTCAGGTCTGGAGAAAGACAATTGATCGATGGTCACTATCCGGCCCTCGTGTGGAAACAACAAGACCCAAAAAACTGTAGCAACCACATCTTGCATAGCATAATTCCAACTCCATCCTAACAAGAGATTATAGTTGAGGGGAGCATCGACTACCTATACTTTGACACACACAGTCTTCCCTCCTAATTGCATGGGGAAAGAAGGAATGATACCATGTGGTCGGAACGAACGACCGTTGAAAGTAGTGAGGAGAGTAGGTGATGGAGACAAAACGAGCTGGCCAATGGCCTTCCAACATGCCAACGACATAATGCATGTCAAGGCGCCCTCATCGACCACCATGCGAAAAATATTCCATGTAAAAGTTTTCATGGGATAAGCCACTACTATCTGAAATTCTACGTGGTAAGGAAGACAAGGTTTTAGGTTGGTTGTATCTAACATGATGGTACCTAGATTACAAGTCTCAGTAGAGCCCAAAGTGGTTAACAAGGCTTTCCTCTGAGCAGGGCAGCTTTGGAGGACTTCCAAAGAAGACATTGCAAAAGGGGTTTGTGATAAATCTTCCACCACATAGTAGTTATGGGCGGCCCTTGCATTTGGGTTATGAGAAGCTTTTTTAAATGCACCTTTTGGAATGTGTGTCATCATTTCTCCCAATGTCTTCTCAATCTGTAGAGGAAGATATGGGAGATTATTTTCTTTACCCTTCTAAGAAGCGCTCGACTTACTATAATCATGCACTCTGGTTGAGATTAAAGCATCGCCCCTAACCATATATATGTTCATGGATGCAGGGTTGTTCAGAGGTGGGTAGGTTTCTTGGCTACCCCCTTCCATGCTTGCAGAGGATTGAGTTAGATTTTTCCCATGTTGAAATGGATTAGTCAACACTGCATGTTGTTGTTGTGTGACAAACTTTTGGGCCTCTGCAAGTTGAGGACATAGATGGGTCGGGTGGTCTTCCGCGCACAAGTTGCATGGATACCTCGCCTTCTGTTTTTTAGTGTTGTCCCCGCCAGCACTATCATTGGGTTTTTTATCCCCCTTACCCTTTTTTCACTGTTTTTTCTTCCCTTTAGGCTGTTAGGTGGCATTTGGGTTAGTCGACTGCACTGTGTGTAGTTCCAATGTTTGGGTAGGGGGAGTAGACAAAGTAGTAGTTTGGTTAGCCGTTGTGTGTTGTATGGATAACTGTTGCAACTACTTCGTCAATTTCTCAATGGAATTTATTTGTGTTGAACCAACAATACCATCGGCATGTGGTCCATCTCTTTGTCTATTTTTATCTAGTATTGAACGTGGCGCATCTAGCAAGATGTTGTATAATAAACCGAACTAAGAATAGATGAGCTCAAACTATTGAGCCCTCATGATGGCATATTCTTTGGAGAAAACTCTGGATGTTGCGACGTCTTTCGATAACTGTGGGACCAAAGACTTAAGGAACCACTCAAGTAGGAATGCTGGTGGGACCGGTACCTTGATTAAACTCTTCCGGCGTCTCCACTCTCGGATGTGATCAGAGATATGGTCCGTTTTTGTCTATTTGAAATTGGCGAGCAGCTATGTGCTAGTGTCGTATCTCACAGGTAACTGGAAATGGTTAAGGAAAGCCATCACTAGTTCGCCAAAAGAAGAGTATCTTGAGCGATTGAGCTCAATGTACCATTTTGTGGCACTCCCAATGAGAGTACGTTGAAACAATCACAATTGTACAAAGTCATATTTCAATGATTTAGATGAGCACCAAAGGTGGAAGGTAGTCATATGATCTCCTGGATCTTCATTAGGCTTGGCTTCGAACTATGGAATGTCCAAAGGCAACTTCTTCGGCATAGGAGGCCAACGCGGATCGTGACAAATGGGGTCATTCAACAACCTTGTCAAATCTGGCAAGTGTAAAGTCGCCAGGAAAGGTAGTTTGGGTTGCTACTGATAACCTGGGAAAAAGGGTCTTGGAGTTTGACTGGCACCAAGTTGCCAAGAAAAGTTTGGTTGTTGGCCTAGATTCTGGTAGAAGCCAGGGCCCTAGCCAGCGTAAGGATTTTGCATATGTGGAGACATCATCATCTGATTTAACAAATAGGACATAGATTTTTGGGCATGCATTGTATTTGAAGGACTTTGGGAAGGATTACCCCATGCCGATCCCGTGGGTGTAGGCATAGTAGTTTGTCCAGGGTTCCATTGATTGTCGAAAGAATTACCCCAGATCGACATTTCGGAGGAGGGAACGGATCCTTGCCCTGAATTCCAAGGTCCTGCTAGGTTTTCCCCTATGCAGGAATAGTACCTTGCATAGGAGTAGATTATCCAAAAATGGGGTTGCCCCCAGTCAGGAAAGCAGCTGACGATAAGGTATTGTTACCAAACGTTATGTTCCAAGAAAATGGTGTCGAACCTACCGACATACTATGCAAAGGTGGTCCTTGACTCCCCGCTCCAAATAAACTATTGTGTGTAGGTTGCCCAACGGATTGTTGATGCGAACCACCGAGTGAAGGAGACAAAGGAGGGATATGACCTCCTCCATAAGGAAAAGCATTAAAAGGGACAGGAGTGTCTCCCATGTGACCTTGCAGAGGAGCGCTAGAGCTCCCTGCCCCCAGACCCAAAGTCTGTAAAGTGGAGTAGGAAAGTACATGAATTGTACCTGAACTAGGCATACTATATGAGAACGGAGGGCCTGTCACACTAGGTGTGAAAGGGGTTGTGGCCACCACCAAAGACAGGTTCAGACCACTGTGTGAATTAGTTGCGGTCGAGACCATGGTGGCTCAGACCGACGATGGTAAGTAAGGAGATGACAACTCTCCTATGGTGACAACCGTGGTGGGAATTGAAGAATTCCCAGAAGGCATAAAAGCATTTGTTTCCATTGTTGTGTGCCACACTGTTTGGCACTCATAAAATTGAATTGGTACAATGAAAGGTGCCAAGAAATTAGTGGTTGGGGTTTCAACCAGGCCAAGATCAGTTTCTTCAAGGTCTAAGACGGTCAATTCCTCCGAGGGTTTTTCAGGCACAAAGGTTTGTAACCCGGTCGCTTCAAAAGACCCTTGTTGGTCTAGCTTTTGCCTTAATGGTGGCGGGGGTGGCTCCAGTGTAACCGGCGACAGGCCAAGAAGCCTTTGTGATCAAAGGAGCTTGGGATCCTCCACTATGTGAGAAGATCCAAGACACTCTAAGCTAGTCTAAACGCTCAAAAGTAACACACACTACAAAAGTCCCTAGAAGATAAGACAAACAAACACTAATTTAATTGGAAGAACAGTTACAACAACCAACACTAGAGAAACTTACCGGTGCAAGTGCAACTCAAACATGGAAGTACCCTCCAGTTATACTCTGCAAAGCATGGCCCAATGTCTATCCTAGGTACTGTGGTATATCCCCACAGTCACCTATGTATGTCCCTAAAAAGATTGGCAACTAGGTTGCCAACACGCGAACAGTCACCAGGTGGGTACAGTCGAAAGTCGGGTAGACCACAATGAGCAGAGTATCGAGCCCTAAACTTGTCAAGGGTATCGAGAGAAAATGTTCCAGAAGACAACTGAGGACCTTGAATGGATTCGAGACCCATGAAGCCCCGTGGCAAATGAAAACAACGAAATCCAAAAACAAGCCCTCTATATGTGTTCTCCACTACGATTGGTCCAACTTTGGAGGGGTTATCTCCGCTACCTTTCCGCACGCGACATCGTGTTTATCCCCTGTGTTAGAGGGGCGTCCCGGATAAATTTCATGACACTGGAATTAGACACTCCCTATCTCAGACTCCAATGTTTGATTTTAAATGGCCTTGAAGAGTTTCCTCTCCAACCTAATCCAAGGTCCTAGTACTGAACTAGTTTGTGAACCCTACAAACATAAAAGTCCAGTAGATTTTAAATTTAGTGTTAATTTTATGGCTTTGTATTACGTCAAGGGGTATGAAGGTGAAACTGGTGATGTGTAAAAGATGAAATCAAAAAATGAATGAAAAAGCTGGAAACAAAACTTTTACTGAATGCAAAATTTTAACAACTTTTTAAAGAAATATTTTTAATTTTTTCTAAGATTTTGGACAACAAACTCAAAGAAATTTCACTCGACTACGAGCTACTTATGATCTAAGTGAACTGCAAAAACTTATGAAATAAAATACTTTTCCCTAGATAATGATGCAGAAACACACTCTTCAACCAAAGAAGAAAATGAAAAGAGATTTGTTTATTTATTTAAATGCTAGTAAAGCAAGAAAGGGAAAATACTGACAAGCAAAAAACCAAGAAAAACAATTATGGCCTAAATCGCAGATCGCAAAGAATCAGGTCAAAAATCAGACACTAGCAATTCTAAAAACAATGACTCTCACACTTGTCTAAAAACCTTTAAAATTCTTTTATTTTTATGAGAAGAAGTAAGCTAAGAGTAAAATTAATCCTAAGTTATTGATTGCTCAAACAAAGATTCAAACCCCTAAGAGGAATACTTCTTATCAAGGGAGAGGATGACTAGCTTACCCTTAACAAAAAGTATCTTGTACAAGCACGCAATTGTTACTCAAACAGAACACGTGCGCACGCACATTGAACAAAGACAGAGGGCTTGTACACGCGGGCTAACCTTGTACAGGCCACGTGTATATCTAAACTTTGAGAAAAAAAAAAATGAAAATAGACAGACCAAACCAGGAAGAGACCACTGATATTGATAACCAGGATCCCTTGAAGGCTTGGATACTCTTTCTAATAGAAAAAAAAATAATGTAAGGAAAAAATGATAAAGCAAAAACAATTTGAGATAGGGCTGCTAGCAAACAAGACTCAGACAGAATTCAAGAAAACCCCCTGAGAATGTGTGATTCTGACAAGGAAGAGGATGACTGCCTCTGAAGTCCTCTGAACTCTACATGCTACTGCTACCTCTACAGCTAGAATTCACACGTAGGTTGTAAGAGGGTAGGGAGTGGGTACATGAGTGCAGACCTTGTGCAGGCCGTGTGTACCTATGTGGGTCTCGAAAAACACAGTCAAACAAAAGACAGGGAAAGATGGTATGGAAAACTAGACTCCCTGCTAGCTCAGACCTTATAGAAACGAAAAGAAAAGACAGGCAAGAAAAATTAGTCTTTAAACTACCCAAAAACTAAAGAAAATTCCAGGAACCTTAGAGAGTCTACCCAGTATGGTCGCCAATTCTTTTGTTGGGGAAAATCACCCTACGGACTAGCAAATAGAGTTCAGACTTTGCATGCACATATGACTGAATAGAAATTACTTTCTACCTTCATCCCTAGATTTAAATCCCCTTTTCTTAGTAAATCCATGGAAAGATCAACCTACCTCGTTCCCGGCGTTTGATGTCAATCCTCTGTTGTGCTTGATTACTTGTTCACAATACTCCTTCCAAAGCTAACCTGCATCCAAGACAAGAAACAACTATGCATGCATACTACTTATATATTAACGGGTTAGAAATCAAAACATATACTGATCAAACTATAAATAGTTCATGAATTGGGACGGGAAAAGCATTCTCTTTATTACTTAGAATGAGTCAACTTACAAAAGCTGAGACCGGCCACCACTCCTTGAACCTGATCCTGGGATCCTCTTCTTCTGTCCTTCAACTGCTTTTCTTTGAATCTCCTTTGGCATACAGAAAGGCTAAAGGGTTGGGACAATGGGAATACGTAAATGGGCAGAGTTTCTTTGCTATATTTTTCCTCTTCCAAATGGGACCCCTACCCCTTCTTTTATAGGCTGGAAGGATCTAGGTATTTGGATGAACCCTCAGCCATGCATGGCCAAGAGTTTCAGTTAACTCACCCATATCTTTTTGTTCCGTCGGAAACTTTCCTTTTTTCATGCTTTTGTCGGTCCATGCAGGTTGTTTTGGGTCAGCCAGTGTGTATACGCGTGCAGTAATGTATTAGGGCATGTGGGCCTTTATACAAGAGTATTTTCAAAGAGTTGTTCAGCAATGTTTTGGAAAAGAAGGGATATGAGTTGGCATGATGCCAGGTAAGCATGTGTGGTGCAATTTAGGGTTATAACATTTATTCCCAATAATATGTTCTAGTGGATGATTTTTCTGTACTCGTAGACTAGGTGTCTTAGGAGATATTTGCTTCTCATCTTCCTCTTGTTCTAATTCTTGTTTCTCTTCATCTTCTTCTTCTACTACTACTTCTTCATATTTGAGATCTCCCTCGTCATCCTACTCTAGTAAGTATTTGATTCCTTCTTTATCCTTCCATATGTTTCCTTCATCAATCATTACATTGATTCTTTCCATGACTATGTTGAGTCTTGGACTGGAACATTTATATGAATTTTTTTATTGAATAACCAATTAGTATGCCTTCGT